>JASDQU010102322.1:64853-103091 GCA_032191745.1 Picea mariana | reverse complement strand
AATCTGTAGGAGGGCCATCTTCGTCTATGTCCTCCACTCCCACTCAGTCGATGGATGTACATTTTGTGCAATCGTCAACCAACCCAAATGGTAACCAAAAACCAGGAGGGAATAAAAAGAAAGGACATGGTAACAATCGTAAGGGTGGGAAGAATAATAATAAAACCAAGGAACATGTTAATAATGAGAAGTCGAATAATAATGATGGTGAGGGCAAGAAAGAAAGGCGGAAGGTGAATTTTCCATGAAATCTTTGTACAGATGATCACCTTACCCACTTCTGCCCCAAACTTGTGGAAGCTGCGAGGATTTTATCTCTCCCTCCTATTGTGTTGACTAATCCTTTTCCACATAATCCATGCATGGCCTCGAGCTCCTCGAATGTTGGAAATGCGGCGAGTGGGAGTCATAACCCACCGATGCAATACAGTGACCGTCTATGCATCAATATGGTTAAGTTTGAGGTTAACGTAGCCACTCTGTCTCATGATTACAGTTCTTCATAGACTGTACCTAGTATAGAGTCTCCCACTCCTCCATATATGCATTTACAGATCGAAAAACCAGATCCCTCGCCTCGTATTTTGAAAGGAGTGCTCAAGCGTTCTACCCACAATCCTAATGCTAGAGTCGCCTAGAATTACTCTATTGTTGAGGATCTGGGTCAAACCCCTTGTGTGATGTCGGCTCTGGAGATACTCCAGACGTGTCCTTTAGAGAAAAATGCCTTGTTATCTAAGTTAGGAGCTCTATATCTCAGTGGGTTTAAAGTTATCAAGTTTGACGTCACAGATGTGAAGCCTCACTTTCCTTACCATGTGGCATTCCAAATCCACATGGGTTACTCAAAGTATATCATCAAATGTATTGTTGTTGATGAAGGCGTTGCAACATGCATGATGTCCTTGGTCTGTTGGAAATCCCTTGGCTCTCTGAGCCTCTCTCAATATCCAACCATGTTGACTTCTTTTGACAATCGTTATTTCCACCCTCACGGTATTCTTCCTTCCTTCCTGGTCCAGTTAGGTGGGAATACGGTGGAGGTGGATGTCAATGTGGTTGATGCACCCCTTGACTATAACTTGTTACTAGGACTCAATTGGACTTATGTTATGACTACAATCGTATTGTCCATCTTTCGTACTCTTTTCTTTCCTCGCAATGGTAATATTGTGACAATTGACCAGTTTTCCTTTATGTATGCTAGCCCCAATGCATCGGTTGGACCGTCGATCCCCGTGATCAACAATTCTCAACAGACAACTGAGAATATCGATGTCAGAATTTATTCATCCCTTATGGGTACCTTCGACTTCATGGCACCAGTTCATCATATCTACGCCATGTCTAGTAGGTATTCTTTTTCAATGAGTTTCGTTCCTTTCCACACTTCATATTTTAATGATCCTTGGAACCTACCTTCCTCAACTATGTCTTGTGAAGGTCAATCACATATTGGAATGGGTATGCCACTATCAACATCGGAGATATCGTATCAGGTTGTTCTTGACTCTTCTGTCGGTCCAGATCCTTTTACCTTGCATATGGATGAGGAGGATCCTATTCTAGAGACTGTATGGGCCACTTCATCGTCTTTCTCATGTGACTGCCTCGATGATACTTTACCCTCGGATGAAGAAATCATAGAGGTCATGAATGGTTTTGACAGGCCATGGGATGATAAGCACCATCGCTCTTATTTTCTCCCAGATCTTGCTAGAATCGAACAAGATGATTTTAGATCTACCTTGAGCAATATAGTTGGTCACACCATAGTTTCACTCGATATGAACGACATTTATGCCGAAGGATACATGGCAAGTATCTCCCCTACCATCACGATCAATATCTCTTGTATTCCTAGTAAGATTGAAAATGTATACATCGGTGCGGATTGTTCGCTGGAAGAAATCATGATCTACACTGAGCTCTTCAAAGAATTACGCGATGTATTCGCTTGTTCATATGAATATATGCCAGGAATCAACCCTTGAATTGTCGAACATGAGATTAAAATCTACCCAGATTCTCAACTTGTTCGGAAACAACTTAGAGCTATCAAACCTAGGAAGGCCCCTTGTAACATCCCCAACCACCCATAGGCTGGGGGACGCTACCTTCAAGCCCACCCTTGAACTTATTTGTGTTACCGATACCTTTTTAGAAATATAAGGATGCATAAAATACAAGATTTGATGACATGCACAACAATAACCAGCAAGCATGCATATTCTAAATATTCAATTAAACGATAATTAAATACACAGTGGAATACATTCATACATAGATAATAATATCACAATAGAGAGAACTTATCTTTATGAAAGATGACATCAACTGGTTGTAGACCAAGGACGTTCCACCCAACCGTAGACACCACTGCTCCAAATCTCAACAATAATGTCACCCCTAAGACAGGGCTATGAATCCACAAGGACGGTTCCAGAGTGTTACTTGGGTTCCCAAACCAGTCATCTCTCAAGCTCTCACAGGTTTCCTAGCACCCAAAACAATCCAAGTACCCATCTCTCTTCTACCCAGCCTATGCCACCCGAGAGAATGGACCTCCACCCTTCTCTGCCATGCAGTCCCTCAGGCGGTCCTTCTCCTTCCTGCCAGGGCCTCCAGCACAGCTGGTCCAAAATCTCAATGCTGAAACTCTCAGGACTAATAGTTGTGTGAAAAACAGGGCACAGGCCAATGCATTTCAGACATCCAGGCCCCAAGTCAAGGTTGGATCACACCAGCGACCACTACAACCAACTATCCCATGGATAATTATTCAGCAACTCGGTTCCCTTTCACAAGCCAAGATGCAAGTGAGGATGGATCAATGGATGGGTAAGTGGGGGCATGGGAGTGCATGAGGGAAAAATGAGTGAGTGTACAGGGAATCAGTGAACAAGCCATCGGTCAAACCCCCCCATCAGACTAGAGGTGGTTTTAAGTAACTTCATTGGGGAAATCAAGAACCTCCTGGCCTTCACCAAGAAGCTCATGTAATCGATCCCCTCCCTTAGACAAAAGGGTAATTAGAATAGGAATAAACACTTAGCCCCTCAAGCCTCATCTCTTGTGGAATCATATCCCCCTATAACTTTATTCCTTGTCCATCTAGCAGCCAACCATGTATTTATTATTAATAATGATAAAAACTTTACATGTCTTGGGCACACTGGCCTCTTAATAGTTGTTTGGGCACTCTGGCCTCTCAACATTGTAAAAATACATTATTTAAAATGAGGTTTCGAAACTTGGGGTGTTACACCCTTGCTATCAAGGCAGAGGTAGAAAAATTGATTAACATTGGCTTTATCTACATGATTCCCTTGATTGAATGGGTATCCAATCTCATTCCTGTGAATAAAAAGAAAGGAACCATCCGTGTATGCATGGATTTTTGTGACCTGAATAAGGCTTGTCCCAAAGACAACTTCCTGACACCCTTCATTGATCATATTCTCAATGAGTGTGTGGGAAGAGAAGTTTTTTATTTTATGGATAGGTTTTCAGGGTATAACCAAATTCAAATTAATTCTGAGGACCAACATAAGACGACATTTATTTTCCCTTGTGGTACATTTCCATATTGAAAAATTCCTTTCGGCCTTAAAAACACCAAAGCAACCTTCCAACAAGCTATGACCTTCGCATTTCATGATATCAAGCATATAGTTGAAGCCTATCTCGACGATCTCATTTCTCACTCTCGTAAGAGAGTGGATCACCCTACCCACCTTTGGCTAGTTTTTGAAATATGTCACCATTACCGCATCCATTTGAACCCTCATAAATGAATCTTTTTTATTAAGTCAGGTCGACTTCTAGGATTCTTAATCTCTGAGACTGGGATCATGGTGGATCCATTAAAGGTTGAGGCAATACTTTGATTTCCTCCCCTGCACACTATTCATCAAATTCAAGGTTTACAGGGGAAAGCTAACTTTTTACGACGATTTATAGTGAACTATGCCAATATTACTAAGGGTTTCATGTGTCTCTTAAATAAGGACACTCCTTTTATCTGGGATGAGTGAGCCCTAGAATCCTTCAATGCTTTGAAGAAGGCCTTGGTATCGACGCCTCTGCTGAAGTCTCCTGACTATAGTAGATATTACTTGCTTTATAACTTCGCGTCTAAAGAGACAATTGGTATGGTTTTTGTTCAGGAGGATGATGAAGTACGTGAGCACACCACTTACTATCTTAGTCGAAACTTATTCAACGTTGAACTCAAATATTCTCATGGTGAAAAGCTATCTTCGGCTTCCATTCACACAGTTCAACAATTACGACACTATACATTGCTTTGCAAAACTACTGTGGTTTCCGATGTCAATCCATTTCAATACATCCTTACTAGGTGTGTCATAGGGGGGAATAAAAAAAATGGATTGTCATTTTACAAGAATTGGATCTCGATTTCGGTTCTGCGAAATCCAAGAAATTGCTAGTTTTTGCAGAGTTAATATATGACTTCCCTAGGTTAGATGAGGATGTTATTCATGTTGATTCATTTTTGTATGAATACATCTTCCTTGTCTCGTCCTCAGACCCCTTGTATGGAGATATTTTTGTCTATCTTCAAACCTTGAAGTTTCCTCATCATCTCGCGAGAGATGACCGACGATGTATATGATACCAAGCTAAGAACTACCTTATCTTCAGTGACACTTTGTATCACCAAGGAGTAGACAGTATCTTATGTTGTTGCTTGACTCATGAAGAAGCTTAGTCTATTCTAAATGACTTCCATAGTGGGGCTTGTGGTGGTCATTTATCCGAGCTTGCAACAACCCTGGAAATTTTGCGAGCCGATTATTTTTGGTTGTCTGTATTTAAATATTGTGTCGAAGCGGTTAAGAAGTGTCACCCCTACCAGGTGTTCACTTGGAATATGCACTCACATCCATCCCCTCTCCATCCAGTCATTACCATAGGTCCCATCACCAAATGGGGGGTGGATTTTGTGGACTGAAACCCAACCTCGGCTGGGGGGAATCAAAACATTAGCATGGTCATAGGATACTTTACTAAGTGGGCCGAGGCCATGCCTACAGTTAAATATGATGGTAAGACTGTTGCTTTCTTTGTGTTCAATAAAATTATAGCCAGGTTTGGAATCATGAGTGAGATTGTCACTGATCATGGCAGTCACTTTCAGAATGAAATGATGAAAGAAATAGCATTGAAAATGGGGTTTAAACATGGTCATTCTTCCCCTTAATACCCCTAGGAAAATGGAAAAGTAGAGGTCGTGAACAAGTATCTCAAGAAAATTTTGCAAAAAACTCTTAGCTAGAGAAAATCTGACTGGCATATCATTCTTTATCCAACACTTTGGGCATATCGAACCTCGGTTAATACTCCCACTAGTTTTTCTCCTTCCAATTAGTGCATGGTGTGGAATCGATCCTCCCTATTGAATGCAAAATCTCTTCTCTTATATTGGCAGTTTCACTCCTACCTGACACTTTCGATCTCAAACAACGCCTCATACACCTAGCGAGTCTAGACAAGCAGCTTTGAGCTGCCTCCACGACTATCCAAGAAAATAAATGATGTTTCAAGGTCCAATATGATAAGTCTGTCTGTCCTCAACAGTATGTTGAGGGTGACTTGGTCCTTCTGTATGACCAATCCAAAGAACCATTAGGGGCATGCAAGTTCAAACCCATGTGGCATGGTCCCTATATCGTGCGACATGTCTTAGAAAAAGGATCCTACGAATAAGAATATTATGAAGGGAGTATGTTGGTTGAGCCTAGGAATGGGCTCTACTTGAAAATATATTACGCTTGAGCCCCAATCTTGAGCGTAACTCTTTGTATACTAATCTATTTTAGTGTATATATATATATATATATATCCCCTTTTTTCATATTCAACTTTATTATAGAGTTTTCCCTTGGTTGGAATATGTCAACGGAGTCTTCGGTCTACTTAGGATTCACAGACGGGGCCAGTCGTCATACATAAAAATTGTCTTCCATCGCTTGGGTTGTTTACTCACTCGAGGGTCTATTGGTGTCTTCAAGTGGCATTTTCTTAGGGCTATCCACAAACAATGTGGTCGAATATAGCTTCATTATATAAATTGTGTGTGATGCCATTTCACATGGTATTCTCTCTTTATAGGTTCTCCTGGATTCCTAGTAAGTAGTATGTCAATTGAATGACAGTAACCATGTGTGAGACCCTACTCTACTTCGACGATTCTTACGGGTATGACTTTTGGAACGAAATTTTTATTTTGTTACTTATCATCACATACCTAGAAGTTATAATTATGTATCTGATGCATATGCTATTTTTTTTTTAGATTGGCATTTGTCACATAACTAAAGAAAGAAAACAATTTCATCAATGTACACATTGTAATATAAGTAAAGTCGAAGATCAATGTTTTTATATATATTTCATCTCTCCAAAAAAATGGTGTTATAGTACAAAATTGGGTTTCACACCCTCAAAATACATATATGGTCGATCATCCAATAATCATGACATCTATTCATGTGGCATCGGATGTGTTTCATGATAGCATACTATGGAGTTTGTGAGATGCTGAAAGAGTCATACCCAAGCTTGAGGCACATCTACCACCTTTTGTTGCATCGCCTCTGGTAGATCCTCTACGTGAACCATGGGAATCCTTTATGTCAAGCAAGATAGGTTTCCCTGCACATTTTGAAGCAATCTATCAACGTCCCCTCCCATTGGCTCATCCCCTCAGTGCCTCTATCGGTGTCGTGAAAGTTCTTCCAACCTTCGTGTACCCATGTCTGTGTCACATACATGTTTATTTAGTGCTTGACATCATCCAAAAAAAACTTATTTTCTTATACAAAAATACAAAAAAATGGAATATTCAAAAAAAATTGCATACCTGTGTCTCTGTAGGAGGAAACTAGTGGTAATGACATGTCCCTGTCTCCTTTGAATTCAATCTCTGCATAAGGGTAGTCCTCCAAATCCATCACCTTCCAACTCCACCAAAAGAAAAAATCATCATTGTAGGGTGTTGGCACCCTACCACCTCCCTGCCTTCTCATCACCTTGGTCCACTGTGCCATGGCTAGATCATGAAGTCCATGCAAAACAATATTGACTCTAGGACCCAAGCTTGGAACCCGTTCGAATAAAAAACTACATAGGATAGACGCGAACCCGAAGTTCCTCTTTCTACCCAGTTTATAGTCTGTCAGTTGGCTCTTCATGTTGTCCAGCAGTGAGGTGCACCAGTCGTAAATTGTGAGTCACAAGCACTCCACTGAATAGAACATAAGTGGCCTCGATGAATAACACTCTTGAGACTTAGATTATTGATCAATTTGATCAATATTTGGCTTCCTACCTTATCGGTCCCTGCAATGCAATGAGTGGCTATGTAATACTCTATGTTCATGCCACTCCCATCTCCCCGGGCTTTCAGGTTGACCACCTCATCTCGACGCTACAATCCTATCAAGAATTATATGTCCTCAAATGCAATCCTCAATGGTTGTCCATCAAGGTTGAAGGCTTCCATATCTGGATCCCAGTAGTTCACTAGGATCTGGAGAAGTCTTACTTGAGAATTCATACCTTTGAGAGCCCAAAAATTATATATCCCACATCTGTTTAAGGCCATCTGGGCCCCTGGATCTCTCTCCACTGCAACATCCACCTCTTCATGCTCTCTTTCTCTCCACTCTAGCACCATCCTACAATATTAAAACCATTTTTTGAGTTAGTAACATTTTAAAAACCATATCCAAGGACATGTATGCGAGCTACAGTTTACACAGTCATGTATAGGGTTTCTTATACGTTGTATGTTTTGCAAACAGTCACATATAGGGTTGTGTATATGTGACCCGATGATCTATAGCCCGTGTATAACCTAGTTTCTAAGTTGCACCCTAAAATGCTCAAAAAAGGAGACATAATTGAAAATTTTAATCCACTATAAATAAAGAGAGGAGTAGGATGAATTACCTGGTCTAGACAGTTGTTGATTCTGTCACTCGTGGCTCCTGCTATCAGCAGTTGAAATTTAGGGGCAATTTGGTCCAAAATGCACTATTTGGGTAAAAAATACAAATGGTATAGTAAAATTGTTTGTTTTTTACTATCTATAGAAAACATTTACCCACTTTGTATAGTTTTTACTAATATTTTGGCCTAATGGACTAATACGACAATGGATGGAGTTGGTTTTGGTGGTTTTATCCAGGGATTCTTGTGGTTTTTAGCACCATGTCACCCGTTCGTAGCT
The DNA here is from genome assembly GCA_032191745.1 of Picea mariana. Classification (NCBI taxonomy): domain Eukaryota; kingdom Viridiplantae; phylum Streptophyta; class Pinopsida; order Pinales; family Pinaceae; genus Picea; species Picea mariana. The sequence goes on along the minus strand of JASDQU010102322.1, from coordinate 94,831 downwards.
TTGGAAAGGTATTTTTCAACCAGCATATAGGATAGGTCATCAATCACATTTGCATCATCCTATGATTGCAGCTCATATGCCTTAGGTATGAACCCATTTAATAGTGACACAAAACCTTCTTTCTGCAACTACAAGTGTCATTATTGAATGGTAGAGACTTACCAAACATGGGTGCCCTAGTTAGATCCTTTGTGCCATTCGGTGCCCATGCAGAGATTTTTGTCTATAGGACTGGGAGTCCCTTATAGCTAATACATGACTTTACGTTTGAACCTCATTTCTTACTCATAATCATGTTGACCTATACCTAGCGAGACTACCAATGAGTCTAGTTTAATCTATTTTCTGACTCTCTCAAAAAGAGAAAATATTGTTGAGTGAACTTGTCTCTTTCACACTCGTAAATTGGATTTGAAAGAACGTCTATTTGGTGGAAGTTTTCCCCTTTTTCAAACCAAGTAGACTAAGATTACGAAAAAGGACATTTTTTGGCATTAAGTTGTAATTACATCTCATTCTCTTCCTTGCAGTATTGAGCCTATTGTCGGTTCTCGCTTTCTCATTATAATCCTATCACCTCAGTAGTTTTCATCATTAGCCAAGAAGAACCTTATTTATATCCTTTGTATCTTGACACCCTATACCAAAGAGGAAAAATTCCCCTGAGTTTCCATCTCCCGCATGCACCTCCTTGCATTAAGCATAGGTATGTTCCACTATTGGAACTAGTTGCTTACTTGCAACACTCATTTCCTCCTCTGTATCATAGCATTCATTTGACTATGAAAAAAAAAATGATGGGTGGAAAAAGAATATTATCTTATATTGGCAGTAGTCATGTCGCTTTTGAACAGAGAACAAATTTTTGAGTCCACTTTTCATCAAAATTTTGGGTTTAGCATGACCTTAGGAAGTTGATCTTGTCACTTTGATTTTACTCCCCCGACTGGTTATTCTTCCAATCCCTATGGAGAGTTTGATTGATGCCTCCTACATCACAAAGTTTCATCATTTCATCTATGTTTCCAGAGTCTTCAATATGTCTCATGCTCTTGTTCAAAGGATGTATATCAACCTATGTCATCCATTCCTCAGAACTCTTGACTTTGCATTTCGGCCATACCCTCAATGTGTCTCAGAATTACATGAAGTTGTATTCCTATCGTGCACCCCGGTCCTACATTCATCATTGGTAGGTAACCTTGAACCCATTAGTCGACATTCCATCATTGGTCGCTAACTGGGGGGTTTCCCTTATGTTCGACAGCAAGAAATATATTCACAGATTGGGATTCGTGTAGTGTCTTGGATGGCATTATCCTTATTGGTGGTTTCCCCTCCTTTGTCATTAATTTTCCTTATTGGATGCTATTCAAAGGGTATTTTTTGTGTATCACTTGCATTTGGAACACGCTAAAGATGCACAAGGTCGTTAGTTCATGAACATGTTCTTCGTCCGATTAACTCCAAATCATCAAGCTCCTTCTTTGTACCTCACACTGAATGATGAGATATGTGTCAATTCTCTCCTTTCAGCAGGTCTCCTTCCATCATCTTCAACCCATCTATTCTAGAAATGAGGCCTAGACTCCTATGAGTAACTAGAGGCATGCAATCATTAGTGGCCAGTTCTCCCACCATCGACAGTTGGGAATACATCAATGTCTCATGATCGATGGATTCTTCAAGTGTTCAACCTCAAATCCTTTATTCACACTTGTAAGAATGTACTCAGTGCCTTGATACCTACTTTCATTATCGGTAGGTTGTCTCGCATTTGTTAATGGTATACATTAATGACCGGTAATCAAACGAAGTCTCATTGTGTTCGACCTCAAATCCTTTATTCACATAATGTAGACTTGCACCTTTGGAGGATCATGTAGAATACTTGAATACATCAGTTCATAGTCACATCTTTCCTGAGATGTCTCTATCTTTCATTGGACAAGTACCTATGTGAATTCAGTGACCATGGGAGATCAGATTGTACTCCATCATATACAGATATCTTCAAATTGATTTTGAGACTGGTTTTACTAGGCCTTGTTCGTGACTATGACAACCTTTAGCATGTAGCCACCTTTGTATTACCTATTCATGGCCATGAACAACTGTTCGATATATTTTCACATGGATCTGCAGTGTAATTCAAATTGGAAGCCATGTGCGCAAAGTCAGTACAAATTGTAATATTCCCATGAGCAACTAGTTCGTCCAATTGGGTCTCCATTACTCCACTTTTGGGTATTATAATGTATTTTGTCCATCGTAGACACTCCTCTGACCTCACACATTAGGGGACATTTGTTATAGCAAGATTTTCCTCACCCTATGAAACTTTTCTCAGAAGGCCTTTTCCATTTCCCTATGTAGACTTGAAGTCCCTTTTTGCAATTCCCAGAGCTAAAAATAATAGTTTTCCACATATATGCGCCCTAAAAATTATACATCATGTGTATACATAGGTTGCACCATTAGAGCCCACATACATCACGTTTTGTGCCCAAATTAAAAACAATGGTGTTGGGTTTCCATGTCACGTCATGGGATCCATGATCCTTGACCTTCCATATACTGGAAGTGTTCTGAATCGACCCTTCAGTTCCATTTGAAGGCTATAAATGGTCCATATCCAAGCTGTGGAAAAGGGGATAAGAATTCAACTTTGAGAGCAAAGTTACTCCGGAGAAATTATTCACTTCAAATTGAGTATGTATCCCTTTATCCTTTTAAGTTTGAACACATTGTTCATCCCCCAAGCTCTTCCCTACTTGATTGAGAACCTCATTGTCTCTCTTATATGAGCTTTCCTTTGGTGGAGGATTGAAGTGGTGGAGGCCCAGCTGGAAGGGACTTAGTTTCTTGGTTCTAAACCGTGCTGATATGAAAGTTTGTAATTCATTTACTTCTTCTGATTAGATTTTAATAGAAATACTCTTTTATCGTCCAATTAATGTCTTGCAAATATTTGAATTGTTATTCCATGGGTATATTTGTTATGAATATTGATAGATTATGCTATTTAATTTGTTAACTTTATATATTATTACTATATGCTTGCATTTCTTGGTTGTTGAGGACAAGTTGCAGGTGTATTTCTTTGGGTCAAGTACTCAACAGTGAACTTCATTGAATGTCTGAATGAGGTGGGCTCTTTATCTTGTCTTGTTAGCATATTTGTTTATATAGAATACTTGAGATTAGAGTTGATTTATGCATTCATTTCTGTCTATTTTGGTTTACCCCATGCCATAGAAATATTTTCATAATAACAAAAAAGGTAACTAAGTTGTGTGGTATGAAAACCTATGGCATATGACAAACAAGAGGAGAAAAATAGATAACAATATCACATTTTATGTCTAATTTGACACAATAAGGAACATAATATCACACACGTCGCGCATCGCCGCCCAGACTGTAGAGACTTACCAGGATATTTCACGCTTTAAAGAAGGTATGCACCACATGTACATCCAAGCCAAAAGGGACACTACACACCAGTGGTTGCCAACAAGCTACCAGTTGAGAGTAGATGATGTATTCATGATCACCATTGACTAGGAGGAAGAATGGAAGGCTCCAGGGGAACAAACGGAGAACAACAACAAAGAAGAAGAACAAGACAATGAAGAGGAATAATTAATCGAGGGACAGGGTAATGAGAAACACTATGGAATAAGAAATACATTGAACACATGACCATCAGTAGAAGATGTGCAACAAACAATTCTAAAAGCATGGTTCAACTAAAAATACAAGGGGAAGGGTCCAGCCATAGCTACGTGCAAAAACATGAAGGTCCACAAAGTATCTCCTATATATACTTTGACAGGTGATCACATGGATAGAATCGGCTACCATGTGTGGGATGTCGTAGGGGAGTTAATTGAAGAAGCATCACAGAAACAAGATGAACAACACTAGAAGGTGTAGGACCAGTTGATGATGATACAAAAATTATTAGATACATTGAGGATAGAACCAGAGAGAGGCTCAGGTGAAGGACCATCAACGAGCCCAATTGAGGAAGCAGGGACTACCACTCCATTCCTGTCAAAGTTAGCCAAAGGTCGCTAAGTGTTGGAGATCGCATAAGATACATTTGAGTTCCCGATGCAATAAAAGAAAGAGCATGTGAAAGAACTAAGTCCTATGAACTTATCCATTTATCAGATGCCCATAACAGTATTGCAGAGCTTGGGCATCAATATTATGCAGGAGATAAGGCTCTACGCAGAGTTAGCGTGCAGAGAGTTGACCAAGGTGACAAACATGAAGGCGTAAATCTAGAAAAAGTATACAACTTCTATGCAAGAGAAGAGCTAAGTTGAAGAAAAAGTTGAAAGAGCATTGAAGGAGAAGAATGAGGCCAAGGAAAAGACTGAGAAATTGACATAGTGGATACAAATGGTCGTCCAAAATCTCTATAAGGATATCCCAAAAGTACCAATGGTGGTATAGGACACAATGGAAGAACATGTCTCAAGAATCGGTGAAGTCATTAAAGGATTCCACACCAAGATTGGAGACTTGGAATTGCGCACCATGCCAGGAACACCTCCGGAGGATAAGGAGCAAAGGACAAGGATAGTGACAACCTCAGTGGTAAGGATTAAGAGTATAGACCAAGAGTGTGCGAGGTTGTGTGATGAGAGTACGTAGATTTGGAAACATCTCATGATGAATCCAAAGTTGAAGGAGATCGAGGATAGAATAAGAAGCACATAGGAATAGGCCCAAAAAACCAATGAAAGCATCAACACTCTACTGCATGCTGAATGGATGACAAGCATACTTGCAAATAGACAGAAATACAATGAAATGGAGCATATGTGGATAAAGAAAAACAAAATTGCGTACAGATTGGAACCTCTACAGAACGAAACGCTTAGATTAATAAGGTAATTTTCCATTGTGTAGGGCATGACAAAGTAAGAAACACAAGAAAATGAGGAGAAACTCATGACCCTGAATTCGTAGGTCGTAGAGGAAATTTTGGGGAAAGAAGCAGAAGTAACAAAAAAAGTCATGGTAGCTAGGAAAACTCTCCAAAATTTCGTGGAGGGATGGAGGAGAATGATGCAATAGGCCTAGGTGGCTCGAGACAAGCTATAGGTGAGTGTTGGGGGCCTATTGGATAGGAATTATGGATACAATTTTGAGGAAAATCCTAAGTATGGAGGACGTGCGCAATAGGAGAAGAAAGAAGAGAAGACAAAAGCAAAGAGAAAAGTAAAGGTGCATTCAGGATTGAAGCGTGCAATAAAATCATACTTGGCAGAGAATAAAGTAAGAGAATAAATAAGGAAGATATAGCGGGAGAAGTGGAAGGAAAATAGTTCACATGAAAAAGCAAAGAGATGTGCAAAAGAAGGGATAACAATAGTCGGGAATGCAAAAGCAGCATGTAGACACAAAAGTAGGAAAAGCATGCCTGAACAATGAGTCAACATGAGTTGTAATGAGTCAAAATAGAGGTTGTTGCTCAAGTTGTGCTAAGGAAAAACTAATGTTGTTGTAGAGAGAATAGACTCAGAATAAGAGAGAGAATCTATGTTTGAAGGTCTAGGGAGATTTTTGCAAAGAGAGGCTTGCACTACAGAGTGGATAGGAAATATGGAGAGAGATATCATGATACATATACTGTAAGCATAGTGCGCAAGCCTGAGATGATTATAGAAAGAATAATAAAGAAGCTAGTCATTGTGGACATAGACCAAAGTTGGTTGAACCACGTTAATTAATGCTTCTTCTTGTCTTTTTATGTGATTGATCATGAATGTTCTCTTTATTCATGTTAGACTAGATATGTTTACTATTTGATCACTGTGCAGTAGTTATGAATGATACAGTGAATAGTTTATGTTGCAATCTACAATGTAATGGCGTTGTAAAACTAAATTCACCAATTAATAAAGGAATAGCAGAAACATGATAATGCACACATAATAGATAAGTAATATTGAACATGATAATAACCTCCCATCCCCTCATTACTGCAGAAATGTGGTTCTTGCAGCCCCAATAGATGCATCGGGTGAGACTTCGCTTGCATGCAGGTGATGCCAAAAGGGTCGGTGTCTAAACGGTTTTGTTGGTTAGATAACTTGAACCTAGGGTCTTAAAACCACTTTCCAACAAAGGTGGATCTGATAGTCTTGTGAGATTCGATCCTTGAGGAAAATATAAGAGGAGGTGAATCTACTTCTCGATGAGGGGGAGACTAGTAAGGATCAAGGTTTTGGCCTCATCAATGCAATGGTGATAGAAAAATTCTCTAAGGTATGGGGCAAGACAAGTCTTAGTTCATAGTGTTGAATGTTGGCTTTAAATGATAGACAAGATCTATATAGAGAGAAGTATAGGAAAGAGAATTAATATCTAGGGATTCCCCCACATGCATTTCAAGGCAAGAGAGGTCATGTAAATAAGGAGATCCTTTAAAATTTCTCCTGCAACCATAGAAAATATTAGATCAGTTATGAAAGGAAAATACATTTTCCATTACACCATAAACATTACATTCCCCGCCTTCAAAAAACATATAAATGAGTGTTGGGTTTGTTCAAAGAAAATAATCTATGATCTTGGATGTTGTAGATAAGTGTCATGAAGGCTACATGTGTCAAATATCAAACTAATAGAAAGGATTAGTGATGTTTCAATTTAAGCTACAATTTTGAAACGAAAGAGTATGATAATCATACGAGACCATAAACATGAAGACATTAAACACAACATGAAAGAAAGAGGATGTATAATTCAAGTTATCCATTTAGAAAATCCTCAAAAATAAACTGGAATAACTAGTAATCTATGTTAGTATAATTCTAGGGCCTTTACTTCAGATCTGAATGTTAAGGATAAGATCAACAAACTACAGACAATTTTCCAATAATCATGGGTACCACAATGATGCCAAATTTCTAAAAGATATAAATCAATATTTCTAGTACTTGTAATCTAACACACCTTTTTCAAAGAGCCAATTAGTGAGGTCACTTCTTTTACTAACTACACACTTCTTATTGGATTTGGTTTAACCATGGGTTTTTACATTTATAACAATCAAACATCTACATAGGTGTGTTCCTCATTTCTCTTTTTCCATCATTGTTTTTCTACTTGTGAGCATCCATAGCCCTGACGAAGTTTCCTCGATACCATATAAGCATAACCCTTCTTCTAGTGAGTGTCCATGGCCCTGGAAGGTTTACGTGTACTTCCCACACTATTAATAGTTCTTTCAATTTCCTTTTGATTTCAAAATATCCTCACCATTTTAGATTTATATATAGATATGCATATGCAAATAGGGTGTGAAGGAAGAAGGGTGATACGAGAGTTGATTTGATTTACTAAGTAGATGTTATGCATTTTAGTTTAACCCATTGGTCTCCCCAAAAACCATCATAGCATTGGCCATCCTATTAATATGAAGTGGATGGAGCTTCAATAAAAGGATAGTTAGAAACAGTCCTATACTTATGGATTATCATGGTATGTTTAGTAGGCACATGTGTTCCACCACAACTATCAATCCACACCTATAGTTAAGAACTACATGAATGTGCATTCAAGTAGAGCATCCCATGCATCTCATGACTTGTAAAAACTTTCTTCAGTGTGTGACCATAATTATACCAACCCCTCACTCAAATTTAAAGAGTAATCCTCAAGGTAGACTAAGAATTCAAATTGTCAATTTTCACATGAAACTCTATGTGACTATTTTCAAATCTAAAAATTGCTTCCTAGTGAGCTAACAGTAAAACCCTAATTGTTATCACTAAACAATTTTACACTAAAAATTATTGATTGAAATTATATGCAGTGGAAACAATAATCTCATAAATGAATCATCAATACACAAGAGACACAAGTTTTATGTTATGTAACCTTATCAATTTCAAAAATTTTGAGGGAAAAACCAACCCTCCCAACCAATACAATTTCACCAAAATATGAGGACAACCTTGTCCTCCAGTTATAGAAAAACCAAAAATCAAACCTCAACAAATCCCTGGAAATTTCCTCATGTCTGTTGCAGACCACTTGTATGGCCTACTAACATCACATGTACTGTTGTTGACGTCATCCTGTATGAATTTGTTCTTTCCTATAAAACATGTACAAATGTACCATATTCAACCTTTTGCAACCTATGTATATATGTGATTGTTCGCACTGCAACCCGCGTATACATTATTCACCTTACTGCAACTCACGTACATATGCGATTGTGCCTAGTACAATTCACGTATGTATGCAATTGTTCCCTCTGCAACCCATGTACATGTATGAAAAACTATATGTACACTTTTGTAGGATTTGATCCACTCATATAGTTTCTTCCTAAGCCATATTTTCCATAGTTATAGACATTCCCTTACTGAAATCGCCAAACACCTTGGCACAAGTGAAGAATCACTTATTCCAACTCCATCATGTCTCCACACACTCTACACCATGTGAAATTTCACAATGAACTCTCTCCTTTATATACAAGTCTTAGGGGTCAACATAGAATCCCCTCCACAATTCAACATCAAGTCAGAATTTCTTATGGGTGTGAATCCCCAACACAAACCCAAAGATAATACCACCAAACCCATGAAGCCCTAGCTTCATTCCAATGGTGGTTTTCTCCAAATGAAGAGTGTAATGTGGTGCCCATGATGATTCCCACATGCTCAACATTTAGGGCATGTGATAATTTCTTCTCAAAGCTACAAAAATCAACACTCCCTCTTAGTGAGGGAGGTATACTCACTGTTATCACTCCAAAAGTCACCTAAGACTGTAATCAGGTGAGCTTGGTAACATCAAAATATTTGTAAGTGTAAATGAGGTTTTTGAAAGGTCAAATGGACAAGACTCAAAATAATGATTTTTCAACTCAGAAAACAAGGCTAGAATGCACCAGCAATCAAGGTCTTGCCTAACTTCAATCAGTAAGTGAGAAAAAGTATGAACAGAGGGAAGACTTCAGTGAGAGGAATGTAAAGGTTGTTGTAAACATCAGGTCTGTGGTCAACCTAAGGAAGAAAAAGTCTTAACACAAGATCTTCTTGAGTTCGGAACTTAAGGATACTAAAAAAATATCATGATAATATAATAATCAAACATACATCATAATATCACCACAATCATTCATGTGAATCATTCAAAGCATGAACACTTCAGTATCAAAAGAAAATTAGCTGGAATAAGAGGCTGATTTCTATTAACCAAACATGTCTCAAATAAAATACATAACCAGTTCACAGTCTACTGAGTCAAAAAATTACAATCTGGGAGCTTCAACTCAACCATTAGAACCCCTGCTAAAGCAATTGATATATCTATTTATAACAAAAAGGGAGGCAACAGTTGGAGGTATGAGCTGGCCTCCTTCCCTTGAAAATATCTAAACATTTATTTGATCTAACAACTTATTTAACAACCTACGCTATAAAACAGGAAAATGTTGGTGACTAATCCAACCATGCTTCAAACTGATTTGATCCTCTTTTATTGCGCAACTCCTGTTTTTCCATGTGTCTTTTAGGAGCATGTAGTTGTCCTTAAAATTCCCGCTGTTTCTTCTGCAATTTTCTCCATCATCATCCATCCAAAAATTTGTTGGCCTGACCTTCCTGGATCCCTGGTGTCTATTGGTAGCTTCTTTAGGTAGTGGCCTGAGTAGCGTATTTCACAACTGGACAAGTAAAAAGGTAGCTGCATTGTCTCTGCACACTAAAACTTATAACTTGGGATAAAAACAGTTTGACAGTGTCGAGGAGTGTACTTCAAATATGCAATTTTTTTATGACAATTTTTGTAAGTGGAGGGCATAATACCAACAAAAAAAAATATTATACATGCAAGAAAAAATAGAGCATGAGAAATATAGGGAACCCAACTACTATAGAATGCTTGTATTGTTGGTGTCTTCTTCTTGAAATGATGTTCCAGCTGCGTATTTGATACCTACATTAACCTTCTATTTATATGTAAAATCTTAAGCTCCCAAGCTTGTCATGCCAACTTAGGTGCATGAGTTTCATTTGAAGGCTATAGAGAATAGATCTTCATATTGTATTTCCTTTAGATTAGAGTTATACCATCTGATCTTGAATCTGAACTGTCAATTTTACAAGAAAATCATGTTCTCTGTGCAAGAATCTGTCTCTTCTAGAAAGTAGGTAGCGCCTCCTAGAAATTAGGTAGCAACAATATTGAAACGTCATGTAGAATCCGTAGCATCCGTCGTTACACTGCTCAGGAGATTGGGTAGCACCCAGGAAAATTACAGAGCCCAGAAGAAAATGCAGCGCCCAGGAAATTTACAGTACCCAGGAGAAAACGCAGCACAACGTCCAGGAAATTTGGCAGCGTCCAGGAGATTTGGTAGTGCACTACATTCTGCACATCCAAGCATGAAAACGGTGGAATGGGTGAGAATTTTGGGAACATCATTGTATACATCGTGGCTACATTTAGTTCTTCAACACTTGTAGAAACTTTAAACAATATTGCATTGATATCTCAGCATGGCACCTATGCATGCATCCTGCAAATCAGGCATTTGCAATTTCACCAAGCATCGAACAACTGGAATGTTGGCTTAATTTATGGCTTGGCCCATATCTTGAGATTGTGGTTTGACTCGTGGCTTGGTCTGAGGATAGATTTGACTTGTAAGATAATACATAGTGTGATCTAGGTTTAATCCACTTTGAAAGCACACACCACATCTTCTATCAAAGTGAATAAACTCATTTATTGAAAAGGCAACTAAAATAAAACCATAGGGAAAATAACAAAATAAATATTTAGGAAAAACTATTAAAAGTTGGTTTTTGGTTATGCAGGTTAAAAAGACAAAGGCCATAGGTGTTTGGAGAAAAATATCTATGAATTAAGACTCTTCCTAACTCAATGAGGAAATTGGAATTTATGAACTAGGGCAAATGAGCAAAAATATTTCAAAAGTTTAGCACAAGGATGCTAAAGACACTTAAAATTTCCATAAAAAATTGAGTGTTAACACTCACCACACTCCACAATCACCTGAAAGTAGCTCTATCTCCCACCCTAGGAGTATCTATGTCTCCTACACTAGATACACTACCCCATATTCTCTCTAATCCACCTTATTGGTTTCACCCTTGGTCACTGAGGTAAATTATGTTGTCTATCATGATCACTTCCTAGAAGACACCCTTCTCCTAGAATCCCCCCACTCATGAGCCTCATGCCTAGTAATCTCAACCCATGACACCTTCTTGATAGTCTTGGAAGATGCCTCTCTCCCACTTGGACCTGAAGGTTGGTTCCCACTGAGGGAATGACTCTCCCTCTGAGCCTCCTGACACTCTCTGAAGTTGGACTCCCTCTAATTCTAAACAACCTCCAGAGATACCTACTCCTGATCCATTATCCTCTGCACACTCCTGGGAAGATACTCCTCCCCACTATATCCGGAGGGTTGACTCCCTATGAAATTTTGCTCCCTCTGAGCTTGTACCAATGGTGGAGATACATGCTCCCTTTGATCTTGTACCAAAGTTGGAGATACCTACTCCATCCCCATTTGTCTCTCTGATCTTATTGGTCACAACACACATAGTTTGGTCCCTCAACTTATATACTTCTCCCTCTCTAAATACAGGACCATTGTTGTGCTTGGGCTAGATCCTTTAGGAATCCAATAACACCTATCCATCCTGAAAAACACTATATTTCCCTACTCCTTAGTCATTGAGGCTGAGAACACACTCCTATCACTCATAACACATTTTCTTCTTGTAACACATCCTGTGACTCCATCTGAAATATCAGTGCTCCAAATCCTTGTACTAGATGCCTAGTCCTCATACCAATATCATCATACATACATGAGTCAGACACTATGAATCTTACAAAAATATATTGTGACCCTTTCATGTGTCATTGGTTCCCACTGTATAAGAACCATGCAGTCCTCCAAGGAAATCATCCTTCCTACCCAAGTCATGACCATCCAATGAACTTCTGCCCAAGTCCATCATCCAAGTCACCAAAATATCTCCATTTTTATGCACACACTACATCTAAACCTATGTCCTCTCTCTGAATAGTCCCAAGCTATGGATGGACTCTCAATCTAGTCCACTCTAGAAATATGCAACTCATCATTGCAAGTGTCCTCATCCTCCTCAGTCAAATGCCTCATACATTATTGTACCTCAAGAATCTGCAAATCTCCGGCCCAATGAAGACTCTATCTCATCAACCTAACATATAGAATAATGCATCCCATTTGTTACAAAGCACTTGTGTTGCACCCATTGCAATTCACCATGAAAATCCACTAGAAGTCCATCCACAAGGTTGGAAACCTTCCACACAACATAATGTTGTGATCTGGGCTCTCCACCAATCCACCAAAACTCCCAACCTGCCACACCATCGAGCTACAATATTCTACACTCCTTATATGGATAGTTTTCTCAATGTCTCAAACTAGAGACCATCTAACTTGCTTCCACTTGCAACAACAATATAGCTCCCTCTTAGAGCTAACTCCTCAACACTACTACAACTCTCTCTCGGAGCTTTCACCTGTGACATGTCCAAGCAAAAACAAAATTTGCAACCACTTGTAGTAGGTATGTGTCTCAAGGATGATCCCCTTCTCTTCAAATCACAAGCTCTGACACCATGTCAATTCTCATATGAAACTCTATGTGAATAATTTTCATATATGAAAATTGCTTCCTAGTGAGCTAACATTAAAACCCTAGTTGTTATCACTAAACAATTTTACACTGAAACTTATTCACTGGAATTATATGCAGCGGAAGAAACAATATCAGAGATGAATCATCAATTCAAAAGAGACACATGTTTTTGGTTTTGTAACCTTGTCAATTTCATAAATGCTAAGGGAAAAACCAACCCTCCCAGCCAATATAATTTCACCAAACTTTGAGGACAACCTTGTCCTCTAATAACAGAAAAATGAGAAAACCAAACCTTAGCAAATTTCTGGAAATTTCCTCTTCCCACAAATATGTTGCAGACCACCTGTACGACCTGTTGATGTCACTTATATTTTTATGACGTCATCTTGTATGGACCTGATCCTACCCAAAAAACATGTATGGATGTACACTATTCACCCTTCTGCAACTCGTGTACATACGCAACTGTTCCCACTACAACTCGCATATACACAATTCACCTTACTACATCCCACGTACATACATGACTATGCCCATTGAAATCTATGTGCATACATGATTATTCCCTCTACAACCTATGCACTACATGTATGAAAAATTGTATGACATTTTCATACTATTCGATCCACTCATACAGTTTCTTCCTAGGCTAGATTTTCCATAGTTATAGACATTCCCTTGCTAAAATAAACAAGCTCCTTGGCACAAGTGCAGACTCACTTTTGTCAACTCCATTGTGTATCCACACTCTCTACACCATGTGAAATGTCACAATTACCTCTCTCCTTTATATACAAGTCTTAGGGGTCAACATAGAAGACCCTCCACAAGTCAACATCAAAATAGAATTTATTGTAGGTGTGAAGCCCCAACACAAACCCACAAATCACACCACTAAACCCATGAAGCCACAACTTCATTCCAATGTTGGTTTTCTCCAAACAAAGAGTGTAGTGTGGTGCCCATGACTATTCCAACATGCCAAACATACAGGGAACATTAGAATACATACCCAAAGCTACAAAAATCAACACATATTAAAGGATGGAAGAAATATGTACACGTATAAATAAATCACTAAAATCGAATCCAATTCATGAAAAAGAGAACTAAACTAAAAGATACCTAAATCTAGAATGCCAGTCATAAAAAAAACTAAAACTGATTGAAAACTAAGAAGAGGTCCCAACAACAAGTAATAAATATGTAGAAACAACAACAAAAGAATTCTCAGTGAAATATTTGAAAGTAATACAAGGGAAATAATTGTTGAAGCAATGTTAACCATTCAACATTAATTCCAATATAAATATTCCTAGGGTAAAGATATGAAATGAAGAACATGCAAGATTACGAGAATTGATAATCTAGTGAAAACAAATTGTAACATAATCTTCTAATCCATTTGTTATTTAGTGAAACAAGAAAAATCTTTCAGGAACCTAGCAAAATGGGTTAATGGATAATTTTAGTTAAAACATATTTTCGAAAATTCAATTACATGAAACATTCCACAAACCCATAAGATCTCAAGATTCCTTTACATGAACAAGTCCGTTGTACACTTTTCCTCCAACCATGTTTAAGGCATCATGACCCAAATCTAGTGATAAAAATATTCTTATAGATCCCATATCCCCTCTTAAAGGCCAAAGATCCCATAGAAAGGTCTTATGTGTGAATTTTTCACAGTGAAATTGGCTATTAGAAAAATCACACAAAGCTTGCGAGAGAGAGAAGAGAAGAGAGACAAGCTTGAGAGAAAGAATGAATTGTATTAACTGAATGAGTAAATGGAAAAAATACACATGATATATTATACATGGATAAGTTAATGTGCCATGGTAGTGATCTAGAGAGATATAGACACTCACTGACATAAACTGAAGTAATCTGCCACCTAGTCCTAGTTAACTGGTCGATGCAATCATTAGTTAATTGAATTACATGTGTGGAAGTGAGAGACGCACATGAAATCACAAGATATGCACCCTCTTGGTCACATGCATAATATATGCACCCTCTTGGTGATAAAACCAAGTTTTTTGTTGGGAAACTTATTTGCATAAGTTTTGAATATTAATTATCAATCCAGGGGTGTAATCTTGTGAGATGCAAACACAGTCTGTGCAGGATCAAAGCATATTCTAAAACCTGTATTCACTCATGTGCTAATGAAATTTGAAATAGCTTTAGAAAAAAACAAGAACTAGTCTTCTCAATCAAGACTACAAAATCTTACACAGGAAGCATCTCAGGTTGTGAGGTGAAATATTCATTGAGAAAGGCCCACGCAACAATGTTTTTTTTCAGTTATGTAGGTTATTGATCAAGGAATAAATTCTATGCACACATACTTGAATGGAAAACTAGTTTTAGGAAAGAAACCATAATTAACTCAAGTCTAAATGCTTGATTAAACATGCATTTGTGTCTCTACTAGTAGAAATGTCGATTGTAGTGTCTTTGGCTCACTCACTTAGGTGGTTGAAGGACTGAAAACAATACTTCGTTAGGCTCCTCAATATTTTATCTAATCAAGAATTGTTAAACTTGAAATTCTATGCACACATACTTGAATGGAAAACTAGTTTAAGGAAAGAAAGCATAATTGATTCAAGTCTAAATGGTTGATTAAAAATGCATTAGTGCCTTTACTGGTAGAAATGTCAGGTGTAGTGTCTTTGGCTCACTCCCTTGGGTGGCTTAAGGACTTGCAACAATACTCTGTTAGGATCATCAATCTTTTATTTAATCAATCATTGTTAAACTTGAAATTTGAAAGAAAATCTAGTTGCTAATTGAAAAAAATACTTGTTGCAATATAAACAGAGAAATGATATACATATATAACAGAAATTAAAGAAATAAAAAAGAGGTATGAGGGATGTACACTAAAACAAAATTATATACATATGGAAAATGAATGTGCATGCCTTGGTTTAGGGGGCCTCTAAGCCTTGGCTTGCACACACAATTGAAACTATTTTCCGGAGAACTTCAAAGCCAATTTGCATTAATAATGGAAATAGATACAACACTTAATAATTTTTGTATCAAGAACAATAATAAAACCCTCACTATGAAAATCCCTCCCTATTACAGTCTAGCTCTTGGTCATTTATTCAAAATGAAACACAACTACTTAGACTCAAATCTCTCATAAATATTGACTACTCAACAAAAAAGCTTCCATTTCAGCTAGGTTGAGCTCAGAATGAGTGATTTCCTCCATGATTTGATGGGCAGTTTGAATCCTTGTGAAAAATCGGTTGTACATAAAATCTGGGTTTTACATCTTTAGAAAAAACCGAAAATCTCCCAAATTGAACCTTTTCGGAAAACATTTCTCAAGTGATACTCAAATTGGCTCATTCTTCACAAAACCCATGTTTTAATTTTTTAGTATTTGTCCTAATCACCTTGTAAATCACATCGGAAATTATTTTCCTGATGCAATAGTGTGATTTTTTTCTTCTCAATGGAAGAGTTTATTGTGCGTTGATTGGGGTTGTGCATGTACTTTTCGCTGAACCAAGAAACGAACCATCTCATGAACATGGGTAATAAATCCCATGTCCCCGATTTCACCCATCTAGCCTACAAATTAGTAAAAGAACGAGCAATTACAAGAACTCAATTTTTCTAGTAAAAATTGGTAAAATTGATTTACAATGCATAAAATCTTGTGAAATTTCAAAAGTTAAAAAAAAAAAAAGAACTTTAAGGAATGGTTTATTGGTAAAACTAAGATCAAAATATAACAAAAGGCATAAAATAGATTTATTAAGGCCAGGACGTGGTATTTTATCATAGAAAAATGTTGTCAAAATAAAGGACTGATAGTTTCCATGCACAAGTGTCCTCTACTAGTCTCATTGAGGTGTAACTAAGTATGAACTGAATATGGAAGGCACCCTATTTTGTAGGAGGCACACTAATTTGTAGGGGAATATTCTCAAGAGAGAATATTCACATATATGGAAGCGCCCTCAACATTGGACTATCAACCTTAGGAAACAAATTACCTATGTGAGTGTATGATATCTCCAACACCCCCCTTGAACACTACTAGAGTGTACATGATGAATGGGTCCCAAAAACCAAGGTCATGTTAGGTACCCATTGTATAATGGATATAAGAATGAAACATTGAAAAAATATAGGAAAGAGGGGAAACCTCATTGGGAAACCCCCCCCTCGAAGTACAATGGATAAAAAATGAAGAAGGAAGAAAGGAAGTTGCTAAGTAACTGTTTCCTTCACTCCAATATGATCGCGCATAAGGTGGAAATTTTTCTCAGTAAATGTCCTTGTGAATATATCTGTAGTCTGTTCGGGGGATTTACAGTACTACAAATAAATGATCCCACCATTTACCAACTCTCGAATGTAATGCATATGGATATCAATGTGTTTGGTCCATTATCATTGCACTGGGTCTCTGCAAAACTTAAGAGTGCTCTGATTGTCACACCGAATGGAAGTCGTATGGTGGAACTAGATGTCAATCTCAGTAAGGAAGTTTTGAATCCAAATTTTCTTAATAGTGATGTTGACCACTCCTCTGTAATCGACCTTTGTTGACAATAGAGAAATAGTTGACTACTTTTTTCTCGACTAATAGATGGGACCAAAACCCAAACTAAGCACATACCCAGACATGGAATTTCGATCTGTGCCATCCCCATCCCAATCAAAATCAGTGAATCCCATGAGACCCAATGCACAAACTATTTCATAGTGGATCCCATGACCATTGGTGCCCTGAACATATCTAAGGATGCACTTGGCAGCCTTCCAGTGTAGCTCATCTGGCTCATACATGTACTTGGAAACTACCCCTACTACATATGAGAGATACGACTGGGTATGGGTGAGATATATAATTCTCACCATAATTTATAAATACAATGTGTTTTCCACCACTAGTGTATCCCTTCCATCCTCAAGATGTACCCCAGACAAAAATGGTGTGGTTGTCAACTTGTAATCGATCATGTGGAATATAACCAAGAGACACCTAGCATACTTAGTCTGAGATAACTTGATTCCTAAGGCATCATGACTGGTCTCAAGACCAACGAAATAGTGCAGTGGACCCATGTCTATCATGGAGAACCTATTTTGTAGAATGTCTTTCACCATAGAAATTATTGAGGCCAAACTGTGATCAGGAGGTCATCAAAAAAGAGAACTATTTTTTTAGATGTTTGGATCCAATTCACATCTAAAAAATTTTGAGAAAGAAAGTAGGCATCCATCTTTTAATATCATTCTCTAGGCTCCTGCTTGAGGCCATAGAGTGACATTTTCAGTCGACATACTAAGGATGAGTTATGTATGAACCCATGGGGCTGCTCCATGTAAATTTCCTCTGAGAGATCCCCATGAATAAATAAATTCTTCATGTCCATCTAGTGAACTTCCCTCAGACTGAGTCTCTACATGTTCTTTGAATTATTTAATGTGCTCAAAAACTTTGGACTTCATCCTAAGAAAATACACCCAAGTGTATCATGAGAAATCATCAATAAATGTAAGCATGTGCCCCATTTTGCTGATGGATGGATGAGGAAATGGTCCCATCAGATCATTGTGGATTAGATCCAAAGGAGAGGAAGTGCTCTAGTCTTTCCCTTTCTCAAACTTCTATTGATTATGTTTACTAAGAACACATCCTTGAAAAACTTCTTTGGAAAAGTGTATGTTGGGAAAGTCGGTGACCATTTCCTATTTTCATAGTTTCTACATGTATTTTAAGTTTAGATGGGTGAATCTCTCATGCCATAATATTTGTTGGCCCTTGGTTCTAGAAGTAAGAGAATATTAAGGGAGAAAAGGAGAAATGTGAACTACATGGAAGACACAATGACTGATACTGGGTCAAAGTGATCAAAAGAGCAGAAGAGACGGAGTGAAGTAAGAGAAAGAAAGTCATTGGACGAGGAGATCAACGAAGATAGATCATGGACAACTCAGAAAGTGGAAAAATCCACCAATAGATTCTTTGGAGCACCTCGCGGGAAAGAAGGAAAGACAAGCTGGCGAAGCCCGGAAAAGTGGGTCAAGTTGACCTAGGGTTTTAGACACCTAGGATTTTGGCATCTAGGGTTTTGACAACTAGGCTTCGGCCTAAGTTTGTCGGTGAGCTATTGTAATGTATAAATAAAGGTCAAGAGGACCTGATATGGGTTCGATTATGTGATGATGAGTGATTTTTCTTATTACTGAGAGAGGATTATTGTGTGGAGAGAGAATTCTGTGTTGTAATATCTTCAGCTGGGTGCGAAGATCAACCCTGCAATTGGGTGCACAGGGAAGAGTGAAGAGAGAAAGAGAGAGATCTGCAAGCTAAGAGTGCAGATAGAACTGTAAGATTTCACCTGATGTATTATAAAGCACAGTTCTGTGGACGTAGCCCTAGGGAGAGGGTGAACCACGTATATCTTGTTGTTTTGTGTGATTGGTGTTGTGTTCTTTGCTTTGTTACTCTAATGATGCATTATTAGTATGTTAGATATAATATATCTCTGTGCGAAGTAGGTTTATGTTTGGAAAGAATAGTCTGATCTCCTTGTGTGATTGCCTTGATTCCTCTTGCATTTCCTCTAGTTGTCGACACATGTGTCCTACAACCCCCTATTGCTACTTCGGATGAGAATGCATCTGCTTTGCAAGTGTTACCGAAAGGTCTAGTAGTTAGGGCTTGTTAGTGTGGTATTAGAACTGAACCCTGGGTATGCCCCTGTGCCAACAAATGGTTCCATTGTCAAGAATGGGATTTTCTTGAGGGAATTTCAAGGTGGTTTCCATCGAAGACAAAGATTCAGAAGTGGATAGAAGAAAAAGAAAAGGAATTCGCAGAAGCTCAAAATAAGAACCCTAATATTAGCATAGAAGATTAGTTGGGAAGGTATATCTTTACTGATATACACAAGATTTTCTTTGGAGGAATTCATAAGGAGCTATACGAGTGGTTGGGCAGATTAGTAGACACCTAGTTTGAGATCAAATCTAGACCTCCTGTGGTTTGGAAATTGGCATATATCAAGAAGGTCAAAAGAGTTGATAATGCCATGTCAAGAGAAGTAGATCACTGGTTTGATAGTACCATTGGAGGGTACATCACATATTTTTTTATTGATAGGGTAGAATCATATAGCCAAGCAGAGAGATATTTATTTAAAGGACATAGAGGAAAATTTTTACACTTCTTGAAGTTGAAAATCAAGATGCTATGGCATGAGAAGAACATATTAAAGATATAGTAGTGGGTCAAACTAAAAAAGATAATTTTCAAGAATTCAGACAGTGACAACAACATAAAGATCGTACACACGCGTAGTGGGAGGACCTTCAAAGAAGTTCCTCTTGTGAACTTGTTCGAGCAGAGTCATGAACCAACACAAGAAGAAGGGTTCTATAGTGGAGAGAGAAGAAGAGTTGTTGAACGAGGAACATGCAGAGTCTGCTAGGGTAGAAGAAAAGAAGACTGAAGAACCTTGCTGAGAAGAGTCAGAAACTTCAAAGACTGCGCAGACTGTTGAAGTAAGTGTTATTACACCCCCTGTTGTTTTAGCAGCATTAAGTAACCAGAATAACCTAAGTTGATATATTCCCCTATCAGGCTCAGGATGGCCAATCAACAGGCTATGAGCCCCTTCGAAAGACTGGAACATGTCCATGTGGACATCGATGGCGTCAGAACATCTATGGACTTCGAGGTGATTGTGATAGTCGATGATAGTTGTCCTTATCCTGCACTGTTAGGAATTGATTGGGCTTTCAAAAATTCTACTATTGTTGACTTGAATAAAAGAATAATGACATTTGAAGGTGATGGCCTTAGGGTCATCACACCTTTGGATCTTGATGAAGGTCCCAGATACACAGAGCCCATAAGAGAAGAGGACCGTGCATATGAGCTAGAGAATATATACAAATTGATTGCAAGACAACAGGATTACATTAATCCTACAATAGATGGGAATTTAAGCTGGTGAAGTGACAATGCATTCTCATTATACTCAGAAGAAGCACTAGAGAAATGGAAGAACAAGATGTATGAATTTTTTGCACGGCGATGTGCTAGATTGACCAAATAAGTTCGCTGGATCAGCACAACAGTAAGTAATTTACCCATGTTTGATGGTTTGAATCACTTAGAAACTTTCTTATTGGAATTTGAAGAAACTGTACCAGTAAAACAGAGACTGTTGGCACTGGACGAGGCTTTGAAATATACTCCATAAATATGGTGGGAAACACATAAAAGGAACATCGCGAACTGGATACAATGTCACACTTTGATGATAGCACGATTTTCAGAACAAATTGAATGATGTGAAGTTAGGTACACAAGTCAAATTTGTCTGAAAGACCATGTGAGAGATTGTGGGGAGGCCTGGAGCTGCATTCCTCAAGAGTAGTGGGTGCATAAATAATCAATACTCTAGACACAATGCCTATCAACTGGTACCTTGAAGTGGAACTGCGCCTCACCACTGCAGATTGGCAAGGTATGACACAAAAATTTGTAGCTACATTCTTGTTTGAAATTCAGTACCCTATGGTAATCAAGCTTTACAAGTTGTAAGACAAAAAGTATTTGAGGAGGCACCTAGCCTCCCTGTGGAGCAAGAAGAGGATGAATGGACTGCACCTCTTTAGAAATTGCAAGGATGTTACAATGTCAATGCCAATGAAGACGGTGATCCTAGAAAGGTGAAAATCGTAGAAACGGAAGGAAAGAGAGACATATAAGGACCAGGAGTCGAACTACCTTTTATTGGACAGCTAATCAAAATCAAGAAAGTTAATATTGGAATAGAGCAAGCACCTAAGCTTGCTAATATTGAAGATTACTGAGATGATGCCACTATTGATAAGATCATAGAGTTACTGCATGAATATCAGGACTTTTTTCCAACCAAGTTCACTGATATGAAGGGAATTAAAGGGCCCATGGGAGAGATGAAGATCCCCTTGAAACTAGATGCACGGGCAGTTAAACAAAGACCTTACAGATTGAACCCTAAATATAAGGAGAAAGTGAAGATTGAACTAGACAGAATGCTAGAAGCATGAATCATAGAACTCGTTGAAGAGTCAGAATGGATTAGCCCTATGGTGGTACATGATAAGAAGACCGGAGAAATCAGGATCTATGTAGATCTTAGGAAGCTAAATGATGCATGTTTACATGAACCATTCCCTACAACATTTACTGACGAAGTGTTAGATAATGTAGGAGGACAGGTGGTATATTATTTTACAGATGGCTTTTCAAGATACCATCAGATCAAGATTGCCAAAGAAGATCACCATAAGACCACATTTGCAATAGAATGGGGATCCTACCAGTATACAGTGATGTCGTTTGGATTGAAGAATGCACCAACCATCTTTTATAGGGTGGTGGTCGAAGCATTCAAGGATTTTTTACATAAATTTATGGAAGCATATTTTGATGATTGGAGTATTTTTAGCTTATTGCAAAATCATATTGAATGTTTAAGACTAATTTTGGATAAGTGCAGACAATGTTAGATTTCCATGAACTTGAAAAAGTGCATCTTCTTTTCATCCTTTGGAGTGCTACTAGGCCATATTGTGTGTAAGCATGGATTGCTGGTAGATCAATTTAATATTGTCATTATAGTTGATTTACCCCCTCCTACTTTAGTCAAATAGCTGCACACTGCGTTGGGACATACTGGATACTATAGGAAGTTCATTAAAGGCTATGCACAGATCACAAAACCCATGGAGAAGATTTTGAAGAAAGATTGTCAGTTTCAATGGACAGAAGAATGACATCAGAGATTTGACACACTGAAACAGAAAATGGTTACTGCGCCTATTCTGGTTTTCCCGGACTGGAGCAAGGAATTTCATGTGCATGTTTATGCATCTTCTATTGCATTAGGAGTTGTGTTAGCAAAACCGAGAGTTGGAGACATTGACCACCTGTTAGCCTTTGCTAGCAGGAAGTTATCAACAACTGAGATAAATTACACCACCACTGAGAGAGAAGGGTTAGCCATGGTGTATGCACTGCAGAAGTTTCACCACTACTTGTTGGGAGGACACTTTAAAATGTTCACTAATCACTCCACGCTGAAATACCTAGTCAAAAAGCCAGTGTTGGGGGAAATAATATGCAGATGGATTCTGCTATTTCAGGAATATGATTTTGAGATCGTGGTTAAGCCAAGGAGAATGAGAAAAGGACCTGACCACTT
This sequence comes from Picea mariana, assembly GCA_032191745.1. Lineage (NCBI taxonomy): Eukaryota > Viridiplantae > Streptophyta > Pinopsida > Pinales > Pinaceae > Picea > Picea mariana. The sequence goes on along the minus strand of JASDQU010102322.1, from coordinate 71,868 downwards.
GTCGAGATTGAAACATGGAGAGGAAACTACTAGTTTGGAGGATACACTATCGGATGCACAGTTTTTGTCCATTAGAAAGGTTGATGATCACTTTGCCAAGATAGTCCAGTTCCTTTCAACAGGAATGGAACCTAGTGAATACACAATCGCCCAGAAGAAACAATTGGTAGTGCACGCTGCAAATTTTTCACATATAGTCGGGAAGCTATACAAGATGGGACCTTATGAGATCCTGAGGAGATGTGTCATGGAAGCAGAAATACCATTGATTTTATCCAAATCTCATGAAGGCATCGCAGGAGGAAACTATGTAGGAAAAGAAACAACGCAGAAGGTTCTTAGAGCTAACCTCTGGTGGCCTACTTTACACAGAGATGCTAAAGACTACTATAGAGCCTGCGATGTATGCCAAAGAGTTGGGAAACCATCTAGAAGAGATGACATGTCATTAGAACCCCAACTAACCTTAAAATCATTTGAGAAATGGGCCATTGACTCTGTGGGACATATAAACCCACTAGGATAGCACACAAGAGACAAATACATCATCACTGCAACAGAGTATTTGACTAGATGGGCAGAAGCATGAGAAGTTAAAGATTGCAGTGAAATTATAGTTGCGCATTTCATATTTGATGATATCATAACCAGGTTTGGATGCCCATAGATCCTCATGAGTGATCAAGGTACATATTTTATTAATAATACTATTGAAGCCTTGACTCAGGAATTTGAATTTCACCACCAGAAGAGCACTTCTTACCACCCACAAACAAACGGGACGGTCGAAGCTTTCAACAAGATCTTGGAGAGATTTCAACAAGATCTTGGAGACAGCGCTGATGAAGATTTGCAGTGTAAACAGAGATGACTGGGATTTGAGAGTACCAATAGTATTATGGGCCTATAGAACCACTTGCAAGAAGCTGACAATGCAGACCCATTTTAAGTTGGTTTATGGTCTAGAAGCAATTGTCCCGATGGAATATTTGGTCCCTAGCTTAAGAATCACAACCTTTACAGATATGGATGACATTGGCGCTATTCAAGAGAGGCTCACGCAATTGGTAGAACTAGAGGAAGACCAATTTATTGCAGGATTCTATTAGCAAGTTCAGAGGGAACGAGAAAAGGCCTACCATGACAGACATATCTAGAAGAAAGCATTTAAGCAAGGAGATATGGTATTGGTATATGATAGCAAGTTCATGAAATATCTAGGGAAGTTCAGAACACATTGGATGGGGCCATATGAGGTTTTCTACATCACTGAAGGAGGAGTTGCACAATTGAATACTTTGAATGGAGAATGGAAGGAAGGATTAGTGAATGGGAGCCGGTTGAAATTGTACTATGACAATCAGTTGCCTCGTAGCTCTAGGTAAAAAAAGAAGAAGAAGGGTCTAGGTACTAGGTGCAGTTGAAACTGGGTACCAAACACAGAAAAGACAGTCTGCACATAGTGGGGAGGAACAGAGCAGAAAGCAAAGACTGCATTGCACAGTCTGCAGTTGAAGAAAAGCAGGAGGTTCAGATTAGAGTGCCTCGGGATGAGTCATAGGTGAGTGTTGGGGGCCTGCTGGCCCTTGGTTCTAGAAGTAAGTGAATATTAAGGGAGAAAAGGTGAAATCCAAACTGTGCGGAAGACACAATGACTGATACTGGGTTGAAGTGAGCAAAAGAGCATAAGAGACGGAGTGAAGTAAGAAAAAGCAATTCGTTGGACGAGGAGATCGAGAAAGATAGATCAGCAAGGAAGACAAATTGTGGACAACTCAGCAAGCAGAAAAAGCCACGAATAGATACTTTGGAGAACCTTGCGGGAAAGAAGGAAAGACAGGTTGGTAAAGCCTATAAAAGTGAGTCAATTTGACCTAGTATTTTAAACACCTAGGGTTTTGGCATCTAGGGTTTTGACACCTAGGATTTTGCCTAAGGCTATCAGTGAACTATTGTAATGTATAAATAAAGGTCAAGAGGACCTGATATGGGTTCGATTATGTGATGATGAGTGATTTTTTTTATTACTGAGAGAGGAGTATTGTGTGGAGAGAGAAGTATATGTTGTAAGATCTTTAGCTGGGCGCGAAGATCAACCCTGCAGTTGGGTGCACAGAGAAGAGAGAAGAGAGAAAGAGAGAGATCTGCAAGCTAAGAGTGCAGATAGAACTGTAATCTTTCACCTGATATATTATAAAGCATAGTTCTATGGACGTAGCCCTAGGGAGAGGTTGAACCACGTATATCATGTTGTTGTGTGTGATTGGTGTTGTGTTCTTTGCTTTGTTACTCTAATGATGCATTATTAGTATGTTATATCTAATATCTCTGTGCGAAGTAGGTTTATGTTTGGAAAGAATATTCTGATCTCCTTATGTGATTGCCTTGATTCCTCTTGCATGTCCTCTGGTTGTAGACACCTATGTCCTGCAACCCCCTATTTCTACTTTGGGTGAGACTGCATCTGCTTCGCAGGTGTTTCCAAAAGGGCTTGTTGGTGTGCTATTAGAAATAAACCCTGGGTATACCCCTATGCCAACAATATTCTATCATCATTAGCATGCATCAGTAGTAAAGTAGGATTAGATTTAGAAATGAACTTACTGAAAGTATACAACAATATTGGTGGTTTACCTCACCAACAACAATCGTAGAGTCATCATCCATATCAGATATGGTTACATAATCATGTGTGAAATCCACCCTTTTTCCTATACCAGAATACTTTATCTAATAAATAGAGAGAAGATTCACGGAGAGTTTTGGAACATGAAATACATTCTCAAAAATTTTGTGTTGGGCCAATGACCTCAACTGGGCTATCATCCTCCATTAGGATGGGAAGACCAGTGCATGCAGAAACAAAAGATAAAACATTTTGTTTTGTTTCCATATGATGGGATGCACCTTAATATAAGATCCATGCATCAAGAGAAGAGTTAATGGAAATAATTGCATGAGATTTACCTCATTTTGCAGATGATTTATCTTCCGACTTCTTCTTGGCATCTTTAGGAATGTGAACCCCAAGGTTATTCTTCTGAAGTATTTGCGCCATCAGATCAATCTATTTCTTCATGCTTGTTGATTAAGGATGATAATCATGGTTGCAATAACCACATTTATACTTCCCTTTCTTTCCTTTTCCACCTTTGGAGCCTGAGGAATCATCGAAGGGTTTAGATTACCCTTCCTTATTCGGCTCTACATGTGCCTTTCCCTTGCTTTTATGCTTGTACTTTTAATTGGAAGTTGCTACTCTCATGGAAAACTAGTGCACATTCATTGGGTCCCTTGATTATCCCTATTTTGATGATATTATCTTTCTCTTGCATTCGAGATTCAATAAATTGATCCAATGTTGGAATTTTCCAAGTTTCTCCTGAATTGAATATGTTTGTATGGAACAATGAGACAAAAATAACATAATTCGAACCAAGTTTTTCCAAGATAGAAAGGATCAATTTATTCTGTTGAGTCGATTTGTTTATTACAAATTATTTTAGATGAAGAAGAAGTGACTTGAACTTCCTAAAGAATTCCTATATGTTATGAAAATCCCTCGGATCTAAGTAATTCATCTCTACCTTGATCATATGGCCTCTCATTTCGTCATGTTTTCCAAAGAGGTCCTCCAACTTTTTCCAAATATCATTTGGTGTGGTACAAACTTCAATGTGAAATAGAAGATCAGGGACATAGACATGTAGATGAGGTTGTAGGCATCATCCATGCAATTGAGATACATATTCTTCTTGATAGTTTATGTTGGCTCCACCTCTTTAGCCATGATAATCTGGTACAAGCCTTTGCATATGAGTTGATGCAAAATTTTTAGCTTCCACTCGAAGTAGTTATGAGTGAGAAGTATTGTCGAAAAGTACTCTATCCTTTCTGGCTGCATCTTCCTCCTAAACCTGCAAATAAAATTATTATGCTCTTTCTCCTAATAATCAAAGCTCTAATACCATGTGAAGTTTTCAAGTTGAACCTAGATAGTAGAAAAATCATGCAAATCTTGCAAGAGAGACAATCTTGAGAGTAAATGGAAAGAACACAATGATATACTCTACATGGCTAATTGAATAAGCCATAGTAGTGGTATATAGATATCTATACACTCACTGGAAGAAACTGAAGTAATCTGCCACCTATTCCTATTTATATGGTACAAGAAATCATCATTTAATTGATTCACACGTGTGGAAGTGATAGAAACACATGTAATCACAAGATGTGTTCCCTCTTGGACACATGCATGAGATATGAACCCTATTGGTGATAAAAAAAAGGTTTCCATGCAATTGTTGGTGATAAAACCAAGGTTTCAATGGATAAGTGTCCTCCACTAGTCTAACTAAGGTGTAATTGACTTTGAAATGAAGAGAGAAGGCTCCATATTTTGTAGGAGTTGCCCTCATTTGTAGGGGAATATTATCAAGAGATAATATTATTGTCTATAGAATTTCCCTCAAAAATGGACTATCAACCCTGGAATATAATATTCATGCATGATGCGAAAGTTTCATCACTTGACCTTGATCTAAGTCTTCAAATTGATACATGCTTCTCCAAAAACATTAATGGTGCCAATATGCCCACTAAGAGGTAAAGGATACACTTGGTAGGTCATGTGTTGGTTCAAAGTGTTTTTCTTAGCCTTGGGTGCATGTAATATTCCTTAAATGCCTAAAGAATAGATTTCTCTCTGTCACCATTTTGAGGAACCCTTGACCCACAACTTTTGCTCGAAAATTGTAATGGTGCACATAAATCCACTTGGAGGCAAAATACCCCATTTTTGGAGGTCATGTGTTTTTATTGGGACTTAGCTCCTATTATATTCATTTATGGCTTCAGACTTGGGTTTTCCCTCATAATCATATCTAAGACTCTGAGACCCATACCTAGTTCTAAAAACTTCATAATGTTGTCAATATCCCCACTCAAAGGGTAAGTATATGCTTAAGAGTTTGTGTGTAGTGGATCAAGGTTTCATTCTTGAACCTTGATCCTTATAATCTTCCTTTATGGTTTAAGGCCTAGGTTTCCTTCTTCAAATATTTCTGGGGCCCAAAGAATCATGTTCCTTGTATCAAAATCCCCTTAATGGCATCCATATCCCTAGTTAATGGAAGGGATAACCTTGATAGGGATTGTGTGGTGGTTCAATTCTTTTTTCATAATTCCAAAATTATTACTTTAGGGTCCAATCACCATGTTTCCTCCCGTGATCATGTCAAGAGCCTTAGGACTCATAACTAGTGCTCAAAATATTCAAATGATGCTCCTATTCCTACCTGGAATACAAGTATTCCCTTGGGATGTCATATGTGTAGTTTGAATAATTGTTCTTTGCCTATATTTTTAGAATATTTACTTATAGCCTAAGTCTCAGGATTCCTTCACAAACCATGCCCAAGGCCATAAATCTAATACCTTAGTGTTGAAAGTTTCTTAATGTCATTAATATCCACATTCATATGCTAGTGATATCATTGGAAGGTCAAGTGTGGTGGTTCAAGGTGTTGGTATGGGACCTTGATACTTAGAAGCAACCTATATATTATAAGGCCCAAGTTTCCTTCCCTTACCATGTCAAGGACCCTAGTACTCATAATTAATGATCAAATCCTCTTAATGTCATTGATATCCCAACTTGGAGGTGAACGATATATATTGGATAAAAGAATTTAGTCACAAAATCATGCACCCATTTATAGGAATGCATGCACATTATTAGGAACACATTATTAGGATCACATGTGTGTTATTAGGAATACACACATGTTATTAGGAACATGTGTTTGTTATTAAGAATGTGTGTGTGTTCCTTTCATTCAAATATTTTTAGGCAACATTAACAAATTTAAAATATGATTTTGTTGACTTGGTTCCTTCAAATTTAGGTTCAGAATAACAAACCCTATGGTTTGGGTTGCAAATACATCAAAACCTCTATTTTCTTAATGGCTATCAATGTCTCTATTTTTACATTATTTTTTAATAGGCTACATAAATCCATCATCAATGAAACTACACACACACACACACACACATAAAGTCAACTATGCAAATTCCAAATATATAATTAAAAAAAAAATGAACATTTTTAACTATTTTATTTATTTTTTCTTAACGTATATTATAATATTAAAATATGTATGCTTTTTTTCCTCATATAAATTTTTATTGCCTTATCCTTTTTTGAAAATGATATACTCTTCAGTACATATCAATATCTACAATCTAAAATAAAATAAAAAATGTTTGAAATGTGAAGGCCCTCATACCTCATACCCTGCACTAACGCATGGCCTCGCAATTTTAAAGATATACTAACTTTCATTATATATATATATATATATATATATACTTAACATTATAAATTTCGAAAAAATAATTGTGCACAAGAAAAATGCATTCTCTACAATTGTACAATTTATTTTAAGGAAATACCATCATTTAGGTACTCAACACATGCACTAATAGGAAAATATGCACTATATTTTACATGAAAACTAACATACCACAGTTAAAAAACTCAAAGTTCACATAATTGTGCGGAAATCTAATTCAATTTTCTACATTTCATATTTTTACACCATATTCAAATTCATTGTTAAAGTACCTTGAATCATCCCTCCAAGTTAACATATTGTTGTTTTTAAATACACATTGGATCTTCAAAAATATATAATATGCATTGGGTCCTCAAAAATATATAATATGCACCATTGTGTATTATAAACATTGATGCACTAACACATATTATCAATATAAGCACACCGATGCTTTCAATATTTAAAATATGCATTGAGGCTTCAAAAATATATAATATGCACCATTAATGTGTGTTATATAATTTTAAATCCCAAGTGCATATCAAACATTGGTGTACCAATGCATATTATAAATATATGAGGAATGATGCTTTCAATATCTAAAATATACACAAAGGCTTTAAAAATATATAATACATACCAATGCAATTACATACATACATATTAAGCCA
>JASDQU010102322.1:36421-57394 GCA_032191745.1 Picea mariana | reverse complement strand
GGATTCCTTCACAAACCATGCCCAAGGCCATAAATCTAATACCTTAGTGTTGAAAGTTTCTTAATGTCATTAATATCCACATTCATATGCTAGTGATATCATTGGAAGGTCAAGTGTGGTGGTTCAAGGTGTTGGTATGGGACCTTGATACTTAGAAGCAACCTATATATTATAAGGCCCAAGTTTCCTTCCCTTACCATGTCAAGGACCCTAGTACTCATAATTAATGATCAAATCCTCTTAATGTCATTGATATCCCAACTTGGAGGTGAACGATATATATTGGATAAAAGAATTTAGTCACAAAATCATGCACCCATTTATAGGAATGCATGCACATTATTAGGAACACATTATTAGGATCACATGTGTGTTATTAGGAATACACACATGTTATTAGGAACATGTGTTTGTTATTAAGAATGTGTGTGTGTTCCTTTCATTCAAATATTTTTAGGCAACATTAACAAATTTAAAATATGATTTTGTTGACTTGGTTCCTTCAAATTTAGGTTCAGAATAACAAACCCTATGGTTTGGGTTGCAAATACATCAAAACCTCTATTTTCTTAATGGCTATCAATGTCTCTATTTTTACATTATTTTTTAATAGGCTACATAAATCCATCATCAATGAAACTACACACACACACACACACACATAAAGTCAACTATGCAAATTCCAAATATATAATTAAAAAAAAAATGAACATTTTTAACTATTTTATTTATTTTTTCTTAACGTATATTATAATATTAAAATATGTATGCTTTTTTTCCTCATATAAATTTTTATTGCCTTATCCTTTTTTGAAAATGATATACTCTTCAGTACATATCAATATCTACAATCTAAAATAAAATAAAAAATGTTTGAAATGTGAAGGCCCTCATACCTCATACCCTGCACTAACGCATGGCCTCGCAATTTTAAAGATATACTAACTTTCATTATATATATATATATATATATATATACTTAACATTATAAATTTCGAAAAAATAATTGTGCACAAGAAAAATGCATTCTCTACAATTGTACAATTTATTTTAAGGAAATACCATCATTTAGGTACTCAACACATGCACTAATAGGAAAATATGCACTATATTTTACATGAAAACTAACATACCACAGTTAAAAAACTCAAAGTTCACATAATTGTGCGGAAATCTAATTCAATTTTCTACATTTCATATTTTTACACCATATTCAAATTCATTGTTAAAGTACCTTGAATCATCCCTCCAAGTTAACATATTGTTGTTTTTAAATACACATTGGATCTTCAAAAATATATAATATGCATTGGGTCCTCAAAAATATATAATATGCACCATTGTGTATTATAAACATTGATGCACTAACACATATTATCAATATAAGCACACCGATGCTTTCAATATTTAAAATATGCATTGAGGCTTCAAAAATATATAATATGCACCATTAATGTGTGTTATATAATTTTAAATCCCAAGTGCATATCAAACATTGGTGTACCAATGCATATTATAAATATATGAGGAATGATGCTTTCAATATCTAAAATATACACAAAGGCTTTAAAAATATATAATACATACCAATGCAATTACATACATACATATTAAGCCATAGTGTGTACCAAATAATGGTGTGATGACACGTATTATCAATATAAATGCAGTGTCACCAAAACCTCCAGTCCCCCATAATTTTTAGTTATAGTTAACATATGTTAAAACCTACCCCCCATAATTTTTAGTTATAGTTAACCTATGTTAAAAACTTCACTACTGATGATGGATATTTTAGGAAAAGTTTTTTAATAATTTTGCTCAATCTTGTAACACTAAAAACCTTCATAAAAACATCTGCTAGGTGGTGTTTTCATTGTAGTATTTTAGCATCTCGTGTATAATTCCATGAATCATAGAACTTAACAACAAATTTCCATACTTACTCCCAAGAAAAATACTTACATCTTATTATTGGAATCATGAAGAATTGAAAGGCACACCATTATACTTCGACTGAAACTAGTAGTTGTGTTCTCACAACTACTAGCATTTGTAACTAAATAAATATACACGACCAATTTTATTAAATTGTCCAAAGTGATTCCATCCCAAATCAAATCAAATTTGATAAGAACGTATTAAGGACACATTGAAATTGTTTTTTTTAATTTTTTTTTGTAAATTATTTCATGTTGAACAAAAACTAAAAAACTAACAAGTAATGGTTAGCTCTTTATTATTTACTTTACCATAAATGCTAGAACTTTGAGTATCTTGAATGGGGAAATCAAGTCATTGCAACAAACTGTGCAAATATTAACAAAATAAATATTTAATTTACCCCAACTAGTAATATTGAATGCAAAATAAGCATGACCCCAACCAAAATATTTTAGCCTTCTTGGGAAATCGATATCATTGGTATAAGATATGATTGAAACTAGTAATCACATTATAAAAACCACCAGGATTTGTTAAAAACAATATGTTGTTGTTAGTGGTAGCATCGGGCAGGTATTTCTGCACAAATCTATGTGTCTAGAGATGTGGAAATCGTCCAAATTGTTCTACTCTTGAATTTACTTTAGTTAAAGGAATTATTAAATTAAATTTATTTAATTATTTAATTGAGTTATTTGAGGAAAGTACTAAAAATTCTTAACATGCAATATTAGCATGCATTCTTCACATGCAATCTAAATCTCAAGTGAGATTAGAAATAGATTCTAACTCACGAATATAAAAGCAAGGCTAGGGTGAAGGAGAAAGACACTTGATATGAGTTGTGTTGAGAGAGTCGACACACAGATTATTGGATCACGAAGGATTTTGGTTTAAGATCTTGGATAAGTGAGCAAGGAATTTCATCTAGAGATCATAAAGGTCAAGGAGAAGAGAGAGCAGAGGCATACACAGGTGGGTTTAGGTCAAAGGAAGCCATAGGAGAGTGTTGGATCGTGCAGAGATTTCCATACAAGTTTTCCATACACATCTGTGGGTCAAAGTGGAGATAGTCACAGATATTCGTGGGTCACAGAAGGAAAAGTCATGGATACCTCGAAAATCATGGTAGATATGGTCGCACAGTAGGTCAAACCTTTCCAGGTTAGTCTACAATTGTATTTCTCTTAGTGTGTCGTTATCCCTGTTACGAGACCCCTAATTTTAAAATGATGAGGTCATTCTCGGCACTAGTTTTCCCTTTGGGGTTTTTCCAGGGGTATTTACCCAAAATATTGGTGTTTATGTGTGCATGATTTGGTTTCCTAGTTTATCTTTCGCTGCATGATATTGAGTTGGATATTTCAGTAGTGTATTTTTGTTTTGTGAGATGCTAATTTGATTGCATTAAGGAAATCACTAGATAAAAAATTACCTAGGTGATAGAGTAAGAATTTCAGCATGGTATCAGAGAACATTCTTTGAAGGGAATCTAGATTAGTACAGGGATAGTTTTCCAACAACAGGTTATTTCCAGGGCAATTCATCAGGTCTTAGGGATGGAAGAAACACCATTGAGAGTTGAATATAGATTGGATGGAGCAACCAACTTCCTATCTTGGAAATAAAGAGTTACTTTGGAGTTGAAGGAGTATGAACTTTGGGGGTTAGTGGAATAATAAGTTACTCCACCGACATATCCAACGACTTTGTATGCTCAGAACAAGAAGGAGATCAAAGCAGAGAGGATCCTCTTGGAGTCACTGAAGGATCATTTAATTCATCACCTAACCAAGAATACAACGACCAAAGATATGTTTGATTCCTTGGTAAGTTTATTCCAAAGAAATAACGTGAATAGGAATATGATCTTAAGGAATAAACTCATATCGTTTCAAATTCCTAGATCAAATAATGTTACCATCTATCTCATGAGGATCACATAGGTGAGTGATCAACTTCTAGCCATAGGGGAGAAAACAGAGGATTAAAATCTCATGGACGTGGCACTGAATGGTCTTCCCAAGTCATGGGAACCATTTGTCAAAGGTATTGTTTCTTAATAGAATCTTCCGGATTGGTTAAGACTTTGGGATGATTGCATTCAGGAAGAAACTCAGGAATATTCTAAAGGCAAAAAACAGGGAGGTGGTGAAGAGAACTTGGATATTTTCAGTAAGACAAGGAAGGGAAAAGGAAAGGGTTATAGTAATAAGGGTAATAGTGATGGAGGATCATCACATCCAGGGAACAAGAAGTACTTGACTAAAATCAAGTGTGTATCATGTCATAAGAATGGGAATTATGCATCTCATTGTCTGGATAAGAAGAAGAAGGGTAATGAAAATATGTCGACAACAACATCAATAGAGACACAACTTTATTAGTTTTCAAAAACGTTTGAGAAGGATTACTCAATGATTTACCGCCTTTCTACTAGCACAACAGTGAGGAGTTCTTGGTTCTTGGATAGTGGTGCATCTTGTCACATGACAGAGGCACAAAATCTATTTAGTAATTTGATAGAGAAGGACTCAAAGGTTCATGTGGAGCTTGGTGATGATTCCAGGTATGCAGTGAAGGGAGAGGGAACAATTACATTCCAGCTTGAGTCATGAGGTTTGTTAGATTCCCATGATGTGCTTTACATACCAGATTTGAAGAGAAAAATTCTTTTCATCTCAGCTATGGAGGAAAGGAGTTTTTTCATCACTTTTCAAAAAGGGCAAGTACTCATACGTCTAGAGAAAGCTATCCCAGAAAATGTAGTGATCATTGGGGTTGGAGAGGGAACCTTATACATGTTGTAGGGTAAGATTGTTTAGGATTTGGTAAACAATAGTGACAACCTATGTGAGTTGTGGCACATGAGGTTGGGACACCTACACTATAGGGAATTTATGATTATAGGGGATATTGTTACGGGTCTTCTAGATTTGAATATTCAACAACAGGGAATGTGTAGAGGGTGTGCAGTTGGAAATAATTCTAAGGCTTCTTTTCCAAGTAGAAAGAGTAGGTCGAAAGGGATCTTGGATATTTTCCATTCATATGTGAGTGGTTCAATGTCAATAGCATCATTATAGGGATCATCATACTATGTGATGTTTATTGATGATATTTCTAGAAAAACCTGGATATTATTTATGAAGACCAAGGATGAGGTCTTCATTCAGTTCAGAGAGTTTAGGGTTCAGGTAGAGAACTATATAGGGATGAATATTAAGGAGATGAGGTTGGATAATGGGGGAGATTACACATCCAATGAATTCAAGGAATTTTTCAAGGAGGAAGGGATTAAGAGGGAGATGTGAGTCTCATACAACCCTCAGTGGAATGGGGTTTTGGAGAGAAAGAATCGATCCATCATTGGTTCTGCCAAGGCTATGATACATGATCAAGATTTTTCCAATGTTTTTGTGGGAAGAGGCATGTAATACGGTGGTGTATGTGAAAAACAAGAGTCCTCGTAGGATATTGGGGGAAAAGACTCTAGAGGAGGCATTCTCAAGGATGAAGCTAGAGATAGTACATTTGAGGATATTTTTTTTTCCAGTTTACATCCATGTGACATTGGAGAAGAGGACAAAGATAGAGCCTTCAGGAAAGAAGGGTATATTTTTGGGGTACAGTGAGACCTAAAAGGCTTATAGGATCTTCATTCTAGTGCGGAGGAAGAAAATTGTGAGCAGAGATGCAGATTTCAAGGAGAACTTAGCATCTAGGAGTACTCAAGATCCATAAAATGTGATAGAGGACAAGGCGCAGTAGGCTCTAAAGGATGAGAAGCAGTCAGCAGTTCATACTTCAAGTGGAGAGGAGGATTTATCCCCTTCCAACCCTGTCAGGAGACCCATATGGATAGTGCAGACATTGAGGGATGATGGTGAGAATCCTAGGAATGTGGTCATAGATCGCAGGCATCCGATGAAGTTTCTGAACTATCTGGCTCTTCTAAGTAGCATAATTCATGTTGTCCTTCCCGTTTTAAGGAAGAAACATATTAGCAGGTATGGAGAGATGCATGGTAGAGGAGTACACCTATATTGTGAGGAATGATGTTTGGGACATAGTGTCAAGACTGGAGGGGAAGTCAGTTGTGAGTTCCAGGTGGCTCTACAAGATCAAACATGTTGCATATGGTATTATAGAGAAGTTCAAGGAAAGGTTTGTGGTGAGAGGGTTTTCCCAAAAAGAGGGAGTGGAATATGAGGAGACATTTTCTCTAGTTTCCAGGTATGCTTCTATTTGATCTATTATTTCTATTGATTTAGTTATGAAGTGGAGGATATATTAGATGGATGTGAAAATAATTTTCCTCAATGGGATAATTGAGGAGGAAGTATACATAGAGAAACCTCAGGGCTTTGAGGTACATGGGAGGGATTCTCATGTTTGTAGGCTTAATAAAGCCTTGTATGGACTCAAACAAGCACCCAAGGCATGGTATTTCAGGATTGATGGATACTTGCAGAGTATGGGATTTACCAAGAGAGAGGCGGATCCTAACTTGTACTTCATACTTGTTGGAGAGAATCCTCTCATATTGATTTTGTACGTTGATGATTTATTTCTCACAGGTGTAGAGGACCTTATTGCAGGGTGCAAAGAAAATTTGGCTAGTGAGTTCAAGATGAAGGACATTGGATTGACACATTATTTCTTAGGGTTAGAGGTATGGCAGGTATCGGGAAAAATATTCCTTGGACAAGGGAAGTATGTAGTAGCGATCTTGAGGAGATTAAATATGGAGGATTGTAAATCAATGGCTACACCTATGATTACCAATCTAAAGAAGATTGAAACTTCATATTCAAAGTTGGTGGATCGCAGGATATATAGGCAACTAGTAGGGTCCTTGATGTATTTGGTCAACACTAGACCAAGTATTTTTTTTTTTTAGTGAACACCTTGAGTCATTTCATGGTAGAGTTAAGGCAGGTGCATTGTATCACAACAAAGCATGTGCTCGGATACTTGAGAGGTACAGTGGAGTATGGATTGATGTATCTTAGAGAATATGGAGTAGAGTTGGAGGGATATACAGACTCTAATTGGGAAGGTAGTTCAGTAGAAAATAAGAGCACCTCGGGGTGTTGCTTCAGCTTGGGATCAACAATGGTTACTTGGTTCAAAAGGAAGCATACTTCTATAGTACTCAGTTCAGCAGAGGCAGAATATATGGAAACGAGTATGGATAGTTGTGAATCCATTTGGCTTCGCAAATTGCTTACAGGTTTATTTGGTCAGGAGTTGGAGCCTACGGTGATATACGACGATAATCAGAGTTGTATAAAACTCTCTAAGAATCCAACATTCCATGACAGTTCTAAGCATATTGAGATCATATATCACTTCATTTGGGATAGGATCTAGAAAGGAGCAGTGAAGCTTTAATATATTTCCATAGAGGATCAAGTTGCATATATTTTGACCAAGCCCTTGGAGAATGGGAAGTTTGTATTCTTCAGCGACAAATTTGGAGTGTGTAAAATACATTCCTCACTAAGAGGGAGTGTTGATGATAGTGGTAGCAAAGGAAATGTATTTCCACACAGTTCTATGTGTCTAGAGATGTGGAAATTGCCTAAATCCTTCTACTCTTCAATTTAGTTTAGTTAAAGGAATTATTAAAGTAAATTGATTTTATTAATTAATTATGTAATCAGTTAATTGAGTTATTTGAGGAAAGTACTAAAATTACTTAACATGTAATCTTAGCATGCAGTCTTCGCATGTAATCTAAATCTCAAGTGATATTAGAAATAGGTTGTAACTCACGATTATAAAAGCAAGGCTAGGGTGAAGGAGAAAGACACTTGACAGGAATTGTATTGAGAGAGTCAACACATAGAGTATTGGATCACGAAGGACCGTGGTTCAATATCTTGGATAGGTGAAGAAGGAATTTCATCTAGAGATCATATAGGTCAAGGAGAAGATATAATAGAAGCATATGTAGGTGGTTTTCAATCGAAGAAAGACATAGGAGAGTGTTGAATCGTATGGATATTTTCGTACAAGTTTTTTGTACACATATATGGGTCATAATGGAGACATTCATGGATATATGTGGTTCATATAAGGGAAATTCATAGATACCTCGAAAATCATGCCAGAACTGGTCGTACAACAGGTCAAACCTTTTCAGGTTAGTCTGCAGTTGTATTTCTCTTAGGGGGACATTATCCTTGTTTTAGGATCCCTAATTTTAGCATAATAAAATCATTCTTATCATTGGTTTTCCCTCCGGGGTTTTTCCAGGGGTATCTACCCAAAATATTGGTGTTTATGTCTGCATGATTTGGTTTCCTAGTTTATGATTCTGATGCATGATAATGAGTTGAATATTTCAGTAGTGTGTTTTTTTTTTAAGTTTCTAATCTGATTGCAATAGGGAAATCACTAGATAACAAAGTACCTAGGTGTTGGAGTAAGATTTTCAACACAATACACATACCTAATGTTGTTAAATTGTCCAAAAAGATCCCTTGCGAAATCAAATTAAAAAGTTGATAAAAACTTATTAGGGAGATGTTGATTTTTTTTTTTTGATTTCTTTATTGTCACGAATGATTTGATGTTGAAGAGATAATTTCAAGATAAAAAGAAATGGTGATCTTCTTACTATTGACTCTATTATCAATGTTGAAATATTTTAATATCTTGAAAGGAAATCCAAGTCATTGGGGGGGATGTGAAAAATTAATAAAATTAATATTTACTTTAGTCTAAGTGCTAATATTGAATGAAAAATAAGCATGGCTCCAACTAAAACATTTTTTTCTTCTTTGAAAAGTGATGTAGTTGGTGTCATATACATGGTTGGATATCTCATCTCTTATACATGTAACATTCAATGCATAAGATTATTACCCAATATTAACATCATTGCAACTTCCCTCCAAGTAAAACTTCTCTAGAGTATAGTTGTTTTTTCTCCAATTTACTATTCAACAATCTTAGATATAAAATGTATGCATAAGTTTTTATTTGAAATATTTAGGAGAATGGAATATCTTTTTTTCCAAGGAAATCCTTGCGGAAAACCCTCTGAGTACTTCCCCATGATTCATGGTGTTGGAAATAGTGTTGTCATTGATGTCATCATTGTTAAAGATAGGGGGAGTTTCCTACCTATATTTCTTTAACAGAGAGAACTGAGGGAACATGCATCATTGAGTCTTGAAACTTACCACTCATGCATAGACTCGCATTCTGCAGCTAGAACATGCATAGTTCAGCCTTGGAATTAATTTCACACACATAGCCTCTTGTAGAAAATTGATCTCATGATTAAGACTTGCATATTAGAGTCATTTGTAGACTTTAGAAACTTCAATTTGTCCCAAATTCATGGGGAAAATCATTTCCAATTGCTTTATAAGGAAAAGGTATTGTTGCATAATTTAAATATGAATGGGAAAGTTATGAAGCCTTGTGCAATGTATTAACTTTTAGTCATGGGACCTAGTATATCAGATAACCAGAGTGGAGTGAGTGTTTATAAACACATGGATAAAGTCTCATGGGCCCAATGGTCTGGTGCTCCGGTGGTCCGATGTCCCGGTGGGAATTGTATACCAGATCAGAGTGAATGTGAGTGAAAAAGGTTCCAGGTGGGTTGGTGCCCCCATGGTAGGACGAAAATATCTAGAGAGTCCTCACCATTGATCATTAGAGATCAACAACTAAGAATGAAGGATTGGGACTTCAACTATATCAGATATCCTGAATGGGTGAAAGTGCATTATTAAAGTCTTAAGGGATCGATGGGTCGGTAAAATGATGATCCCGGTGCTCAGTGTCTCGATATATCGAATTGAATTATGAGCACATCCTTGAAATGAATAGGGGGGCTAGTCGTTTGGTGACCCAGTAGTCTTGGTGGTTCGATTAGTATTGGTTATATTGAATATCAAATACCTTGATTGAAGTGATTTCTTGAAGCGTGGTACCACAGTGGGATGATACTATTGGAAGCAGGCCGAAGTGGGGAAGAAAGCATGCACAAAGAAGAATGACAGCTGGAAGAGAAATCGTGGGAAAGAAAGTATGCAGGAGAAAAGTGACAACTGGCAAGAAGCACAACATGCACGACTACAAGAAGGAGGCGACAGCTGGAAGGAAGAAAATGCATGCATGTAGAGAAGGAAGACCTAACGATAGTAGTTGTTAGGGTTTTTGTAGGGTTTTTTTAAGATTTTTGTGTAAACGGCTGAAGAGCCCGATAGATATAAATATAGATACGCAGGTATCATAGGGGGTTGGAGAATTTGGGAAATTTCGGTTCGCTACCTATGTGGAGGCCGACTATCTTCATATAATGTTTTGATGAGAGAACTATTTTTGTAAGTGATTGAGTTGAGTGGAAGAAGAAAGGTAGATCTCAAGGATTAGATCACAGGTTGTGGAGCCTGGTGTGATCTAGCTCACCTCACAGAGATCCTACCCATATAAGAAGAATTGTAAGCACGAGGCACGGGAATTATAGAACTGCCATAATAAGAGAGCCAAGAGCCAAATCTTTGTGGACGTAGCCCAGGAGGGGGTGAACCACAGTAATACATGTGTAATGTGAAGAATGCATGCAGATTGTTGTCATACCTTTATTATTTAGATGTTGTGTGAAATGAATGAATGAATGAGTTATTATATTGTTGAGTAATTGTTGTTGAGTTATCAAGAATAGAGACCACAAAGTTGAAGTAGTAAACGAAATAACAATAGGTCGTAATATAAATCGCAATTAATGGCTCAGAATGAACATCCTCCATCTCATACTCAATTCTAGGCTGTAAACACTTGATTATTACAACCACCCATTTAAATCTATCTTGGGTGAGACTGCACAGTGCATTTTGTGTGTTGCATTTCCTTCTAGTTTACCAGAAGGGCCGATATTTTTAGGCTTTGTTGGTACCCTAATAGATATGAACCCTGGGTCAACAGTGTAGGCAGTAAGGAAGAGTTGTTCAATAGTGAAGAACAGACAAATGGTTTCGTTGTCATTGTAAGAGGAACAAGAGAGGACTGAGTAGATGAGATAGAATGCATGAGAATAGAATGAGTGAACCCGGAAGATTGATAAGCCACTAGAAAGGAATTTTGAGACCGTGGAACCCCACAAAAAAAAAAATCAAAGGCTGGTTGAGAACTAAAGAACTAGAGTTTTCTTAGAAGGATAATAGAAACCCTAGCCTCACACCTCTCAAATATCTGGATAAATACATGTTTACAGATTTACACGAAGTCTTTTTCTGTGATTTTCCCCACCTACTGCAGGAGTGGATACTGAGGTTGAAATATAACCACGCAACGAACCGGATCTGACAGCTAGATTGGACCCCAGTACAGATTGAGCAGTTATAGTAGGTGAATAACAAATTCACCCACGCAGTCAACTTCTAGCTTGACAGTATTGTGGCAGGCTTCATCATCGTGTTTGCAGTTGACACAGTGAAGTCATATAGTGTGGCAGAGAAGGAATTTCTATGCGGACCCCATGGAAGGTACATTCGATCACTGTATACTTCTATTAAAATACTGCTATATAACAAAGGTGTAATGACAATGGAAGCAGATAGCTAGACTTCCCTGTGTGCATGGGGGAAGTGGGGAAGCACTAACAGAGGAAGGATAAATGGACAAAGTTGAGGATAAAGGCAAGAAGGAGGAGGAATTATTGGACTCGATCTTGATGGATGACGACCAGCTTAAGTGGATCTTGGCATCACCAGGAATGACGTGTAGAGGAGTACCCTACCAATATAAGGTGAATACCAAGAAAAGAGTAGTAGCCGTGAGGGAGGGCTTGGAAAGTGATGAAAAAGAGGTAGAGGATCTTTGGGCTGTGGAGCAGATTGAGTAAATCCTGCGCGCCACCTATGAGAGGAAAACAAGAGGCCCAAGAACAGGAGGAGAAGATAGCCATCCTTTCCATATTAATGTCAGTGTAGAACCCATAAACCCATGTGCGACCAATACACCAAAGAGAACACCACCATTTAGACAACTGAAGTTTGAAGGAAGTCTGATAACAAGAAGTACATCTACCGCAGGAGCAACAACTGGAGGAGCCAGTTCAAGCAACACTAGTCAAGTATCTACACCACGTGACAGAGGTAGAAATTCAGTATTTAGAATGGCAGGACATGAACCCATGATCAGATTAGCATAATTTTGAGGAGAAGCAGCAGAGGACCCTAAGAAGCATTTGTTTATTTGTGCAAAGATATGAGAGGAAAAACAGATCACAGATGAAGATACCAAACTTGCACAACTAGCGATCACGCTGAGAGACCATGCACTAGACTGGTACATGAGTTTAGAAATGAACAGTGCCCCTGAGATGAAGAGGAAACTAGAATACATTAAGAAGTTATTGATTAATAAGTTCTAGAAGCCAAGCTCAGAGGACCATTACATGAACGAAATGATCGAGATCACACAGAAACCAGGAGATTTTGTATGGGAGATTGACTAGAGATTCAAGCGATTGAAGGGAAAGTTAAAATACCTTATGACCGAGATGTAGCATCGACACTTGTTTCTCAACTCACTACTTCCACACCTGAAATATCCCCTACGCTAGCAGAAGTTTTAGACACAGGCCGAGGCTCTACAGATAGCCTTGCAGCTGGAATAGAACCAGTACTAGCAGATGGACCCAGCTATTGAAGAATTGAAGGAGGATTTGAAGAAACTAACATTTTAGTTGAATCAAAACAAGAACAAGGACAAACGAGAAGTTGTTTGGTGCACCACATGCAGGATGGAAGGACACCATAAGAACGAATGTCCAACATTCATGCAGTATATTGAAACAGGCATGCCAAACCCGCTACCACAGGGAGGATTATGGTGTGAAATATGCAATAAACATGGTCACGACCCTTATCATTGCATGATGATGCAGAAGTATCAGACAATTCCAAAGAATTCTTATTACACCTTTTATAAGTTAGTAAGCCACGACGACAAAGATTGCAGAACTATGGAGCTGATGCAAGAAAGAACATCATATGCATACAGAGTATAGGCCGAAAATATGACTGGGCAAGCAATACCACAGTTCAATCAAGCCCCAGCTCCATACAATATTGTGCAGTAGCAGTACAACACTGTGCAGCAATCATACAACAATGCACAACCATAGTACAACCTGCCGCAGCCCCAGTATAATACCACACAATATAATCAGGCACCATAGTACAACGCATCGAGAGGGGACCGAGCAGGCTATCGAGGAGGAGGATGAGCCAGAGGAGATTTTAGACATGGAAGAGGACCAGTAACATGTCACAATTGTCAGCAATTGGGACATTATGCACGGGAATGTCCACTGCCACCAACGACTTGTATGTATTGTCGTGCATTAGATCACAAGACAGAGGAATGTCCGACACTATTAGTAAATATCTAAGAAAATAGGAACCAGAACAATCAAAACGTTCAATGGATTTCAGTCGAAGCAAGGGAGGATGGATGGAACATCAATATAGTCACCCGAGGAGGCACGAAGACAGGGGACGACATAGTCCAACAAGAACCCACACAGAACCAGTGGATAAAGAAGATCATTGAACCAAGGAAGCAGTTCGACTCACCCAAGGAAAAGGAGACTTTTAACAAATCCAGACAAGAATTTAAGAAGAAGGACACAACGTCAACTTCCGCTACACAACTAGCCCAGGAAGCCCTAGGATATGAAATGTCGTCATCAATGTATCATACCAACGGAATTCCACCCAAGGGACAAGTAAGTACTATCCAAGACTTTTTACAGTCATGCATCAAAATGTTCAGTGATCCTTCATCTATGAAAATATTTCAAAACATCCTAGAGAAATATAGCAACGAGACGAAGCAAAATCTATAACCAAAAATTGTCAATCATCTACACACAAGAAGGAGAACAAGTAGGGAATTTAGATTGAATGCTAACATTGGAGATTTCAATATGGGAGGTATTATACTGGACCTAGGATCTGAAGTGAATTTGCTACCCAAGAAAACCTGGAAATTCATGGGAGAGCCATCATTGGGATATTCAAATGTCCAACTAAAACTAACAAACCAACATAGGGTCCTACCAATCGAGAGACTGAAAGGAGTAATAGTAGATCTTGATGGTGTGTGCACTAAAGAAGATTTTGAAGTCGTCGAAATAGTGGATGGCACAGCACCGTACCTGGCACTACTCAGTCTGGATTTGGCATTTGACAACCATACCATCATTAACTTGAAATTCAGGAAAATGACATTTGAATCCGAAGATTACAGGGTCATAGCACCACTAGATCCATCAGATGGGGAGAGGTTCATAGAACCCACTTGCCTAGACTTAGAGGAAAAAAGCCAGTTGGACAGAACAACTGTGCGCAAGGAGGATTATGTAAACTCAACTGTAGACGAGGTACTTAGTTGGCACAATATTACTTCATGTGCAACATATTCAGATACTGAGCTAGAAAATTGGAAGCAAAGACTACATGAAGTATCCACGAGAAGATGTGCAAGAATAGACCGCGCAGTACGGTGGATAGACATAGAAATCACAGAACCACCCAGTTTCCATGGACTAAATGATTTGGAAACATTCTTAAAACAATATGAATATGAAGTACTAGAGAACCATAGGCTACCCACACTGGATCTAGCACTCAAGGCCACACCCGCGAGATGGTGGGGCACACACAAAGAGACTATCACAAACTGGTACCAATGTAAGAGATTATTGTGCATAAAGTTCGATGCAGAACATAAAAACAACAAACAACGGAGATATGAAGGCCAAGGGACACTAGAGAAGCACTTGGAGGAATGTAAAACGCTTTGGAAGATGACCCCTCCAGAGGAATGGCCTCACCACTTCATTCACACATTAGAAGGCATACCAGCGAACTGGTATACAGATCAGGAACCACGCAAAGGAACTACAAAATGGATGGCATTGCAACAAAACTTTACCATCACTTTCTCGTTTGAGCACAAGAAACCCAACATAGATGCATCCCTCAAACGGATCATAGGATTCATATTCATTGACGAACCAGAACCAGAACTTATTACTGAAGAGCAGCAGCGAAATAAGAAGATAGTCAAGGAACTATTGTCATGTTACTAGGTACAGGAGGAAATACTAGACGAAGATGACCCGCGCGACATTCAGATTGAATAAGTAGAAGGTGAAAGAGATGTGAAGGGACCACCCATAGAATCTGAAGTTATTTCTGTGCCATTCAAGGTAAATAAAGTTAACATCGGAACAACTGAACATCCCAAAATGGCCAACATTGGAGACTACTGGGACGAGCCAACAATAGAAAGAATTACAAAGTTGTTGCGCAAGTACAATGACTTCTTTCCTACCAAATTTACAGAGATGAAGGGTATAGTATGAGAACTGGGAGAGATGAAGATACCTCTCAGACCTGAAGCAAGACCGATTAGACAACGACCATATAGACTGAACCCCATATATAAATAGAAAGTTAAGGAGGAAATCAACTAAATGCTTGAAGCTGGCATAATCAAACCAATCAAGGAATCAGAATGGATAAGCTCGATGGTCGTACAGGACAAGAAACAATGAAGAGGGATTAGGATATGCATCGACTTGAGGAAATTGAACGATCATTCCTACATGACCCATTCCATACACCATTCACGGATGAAGTGTTAGAGAATGTGGGGGGACATGAAGCTTACTCATTTACTGATGGATTCTCAGGATACCATCAGATTAAGATAGCATAGGAAGAGAGATACAAGACCACATTCACGACGGAATGGGGATCTTACCAATATATAGTCATGCCCTTTGGACTGAAGAATGCACCAACAATATTCTCCAGAGTGGTTATCGCAGCATTTAAAGAATTCATCCATCAGTTTCTCGAAGTATACCTCGACGACTGGACAGTCTATAGTCTATTGAAAAACCATGTGGAAGTTTTACGCTTGATGCTAGAATGATGCAGACAGTGTCAGATATCACTAAACATAAATAAATGTATATTTGGAACACCGTTTGGGATACTATTGGGCCATATAGTATGCAAACAAGGGCTATTGTTCGATTCGACAAATATCGTAGTCATCGTTAATTTACCAGCACCAAAAACAGTTTGTCAACTACGAGCAACGTTAGGACACACAAGATACTATCAAAAATTCATCAAAGGATATGCATAGATCACAACACCAATGGAAAAACTGCTAAGGAAGGATACAAAGTACCAATGGAACGATGAGTGTCAACACCGTCTAGATACCCTGAAGGAGAAGATGGTCACTGCACTAATATTAGTATTTCCAAACTAGGAAAAGACATTCCATGTGCATGTATATGCATCAGTGATATCACTTGGAGCTATCTTAGCACATCCAGGAGCAGGAGACTTGGATCATCTGATAGCATTTGCAAGTAGAAAACTATTTGATTCAGAACGGAACTATAACACATCGAAAAGAGAAGGCCTAGATATGGTTTACGTACACTTCAAAAGTTCAGACACTACCTATTGGGAAATCATTTTAAGATGTTTACAGATCACTCAGCCCTCAAATACCTAGTCAACAAGCAGTGTTGGGGGGGAGAATCTGTCGATGGTTACTGTTATTTCATTAATTTGACTTCGAAGTAATCGTTAAACCAGAAAAACTAAATGCATGACCTGACCACCTATCACGGGTCACAAATGAAGACAACTTTATGAATGGACAGCTATTTCCCGTACATATTGCGGATGACAACTTTGCAGAGATCATCCAGTACTTGAGCACAGGTACCGCACAACATGATTATACCACTGCACAGAAGAAGAACCTGGTAGTTCACACAACCGACTATCAACTGATCGCAAAACATCTATATAAAATGGGCGCAGATAGCATTTTACAAAGATACATGTTAGAACACGAACGACCAAGAATTTTAGTAGAATCCGACGAGGGATTGGCAAGAGGACACTACACAGGAAAATATACCGTGTAGAAGGTACTTCGCACAGGATTATGGTGGCCAACCATTCAGAGAGACTCGAAAGAGTACTGTCAGAGATGCGATGTCTGTCAAAGGGTAGGTAAACCCAACAGAAGGGACTAGATTCCTCTACGACCACAAGTGACATTACAGGCATTTGATAAATGAGAAATAGACTTTGTGGGACAGATTAACCCACCAGCCAAGAGAACAGGGGAAAGATACATCATCACTGCGACGGAATACCTAACAAGATGGGTAGAAGCCACACCAGTAAAAGACTGCAACACAGAGACCACTGCACACTTCTTATTCGAACAAGTAATTACTAGGTTTGGATGCCCAAGCGTTTTGATGAGAGACCAAGGCACACATTTCATAAATAGAACCATCTGCGCGATTCTCAAAAAAAATGAATTTCACCACCAGAGAAGCACACCTTATCACCCACGGGCGAATGGCACAGTAGAAGATTTCAACAAAATTCTAGAGAACACACTGATAAAGATCTGTAACATCAACATAGACAACTGGGACCTCAAAGTACCAGCAGTAATATGGGTGTATAGGACGACATGAAAAAATTTGGCAGTGCACACACCTTTCAAACTCGTCTACGTCCAAGAAGCGGTAGTGCCTTTAGAATTTTTAGTACCCATCTTACGCATAGCCGCTATCACACAAATGACAGAACGTGGCGCAATACAGGAAAGTCTGAATCAGATGTTAACAATGGAGGAAGACTGAATCTTGGAAGGATTCCATCAACAAGTGCAGAAGGCTAGAGACAAAGCATGGCACGATCGACACATTAAGAAGAAGACTTTCACGTAAGGAGATATAGTATTTCTCGATGACAGCAAGTCATTTCAGCACCCAGGAAAGTTGAGAATGCATTGGCTAGGACCATACGAGGTCAAATATGTAACAGATGGTGGATTTGTACAGTTAAGAGATTTATTAGGCACAGACCTCAAAGGAATGATCAACGAGAGCCGACTGAATCTATAGAAGGACAGTCGACCACCCACCGCGCAGTAAAAAAAAAAAAAATTTACAGGACGTTCAAAACATGCATGCAGTAAAGGAAAGAGAAACAGTTACATGCCTAATACAAATGAGTGGGAAATGAAAATTCAGAAAAGTGGGATGATAGGACAACACTAAGAGAAATTAAAGCATGAAAAGGAATGATGGAACGACACATTAAACACGCCAACTGTAAACGGAAAGAGAGGCATAATGGCAAGTACAAAACTGTTGCAAATGCATTGAACCCATAGTTATGGTGCATTAATCACATCATGGAGGAAGCGTCTGTGATAAGCTTCACAACAAACTCATACAACATGCGAGAATGGAATAAATTGGTCTATTCACAAAAGGAGAACAGAGAAAGAGAAACAGCAGCTTGAACGACCAGAGCGAGACCACAGAGCTCACCATAGTATTGTAAAGTTAACAGATGTTCCACACTCACCGCTATGGCACCACCAAAGTCTATTGAACCAGGTCATACCACCAGACTGACCAGAGTTCAAACTAGGTCACGAGGACCACTCGAAGAAAACTAATAGCAGCAACCGGAGATCGTCGATATCGATGAGATCCCATCCCCAGAGATACCACTAGTGAACCCTGCACCGATATTGGAGGATATTCAATAGCCACAAGAAGAGGCCATGGTATATGACACACAAGAAGAGGCACAAGAACCTCAGAATGAGGAAACGGAACCCCAACAGGAAGTACAACCAGAAATCATTGAACTAGCCACGGAAGGTAATGGTACAACACAGAATCAAGAATTCGTAGGGTAACCAGATGAGGTGCAGGTACCCATCCTAGGTCAACCAATAGAAGAGACCACAAGAAATACCTCGACTTGGACAAAATGGCTTACAGAGAAACAACCAGGAATCTTTGGAACTTCATACCAACCACCACAACAGGAAGACAAAATTCTGATACCAATCTCACCCTACAAGAAATCGACAACAGAAATCATGCTACCACGCATACTAGAGGGAGTACAGGTAGAGATGCATCTACTGGGTCACATTGGGAAGCTCAAATATTCCAACCACAACATCTCAGATGACACCAAGTACCCAGAACTTGCGACAAGGGTTTTTATGCAGAACATAGTGGTTAACCAACTTAGGGAAACAATCAACCAGCCACATCAGTGGGCAGTTGGATTGGACCGAACATGCATTTTAGGATTGTTGAAACTCCCACACTTTGGCAGAGGCCAGTACACAACAGCATGCATTAAGCAGCTGTTAGCAGTTACGCATGGAGGGGATATATGGCTGGATAGACCCATCCCCATAAAAGTTGAGCTTATTACGCAGATAACAAGACTACCCAGCTGGGGTATGGATCCTGGGCTGATTTTGGATGATAAATCCAAGGAAAAATCACTAGCAAACGAAATGAAGAAGAAATACGACACCTCTAGGGGGACAAGAGGCATTATCATCAAACGGATCAACAATGCAGCAACACAACTAGGAGCAAATATCTTAGCCTGTAAGTTGTTAAGAAAATGCCGCAAAGATGAAGTACCAACAGGAGTCATCGCAGTAGCAACCCAATGCACAGAAGGCACCTTCGTGAGATGGGCACCTTATTTTTTAAACTTATTCCTAGTGTATTGTAGGGATGCGCGGGAACTTGGTACAGAATTCCATTACTCATGGTTTCTCACCCTTATAGCCTTCATGGGATGGCGGGAACCAAAATATGTAGTTTTTGCTACCAGACCACAGCCAGTGGGAGAAAGATATATAGTACTGAGATGTGGAACACATGCCAGACAGAAGAGGGAAAATGAAATTATCTTTAAATCATACCTACGGGACATGTAGGAATCTATTAACTGGTCATGGATAATAACACCAGAATTTGTTGCGCGATATGGGGACATCACTAACTTATGGGCCACATGTCAAGACATGTGGATACAACCAAGGCAGGACCCAGATAAATAGTGGCTATTGATGTGCTACTGCATCACAAAATTTGATATATACATGGTCATTAGTGAATAGGCTGATGAATGGAGGATCCCATCCATTCCCCAGGAAGTACTGGAAGGACCCGCAGAAGGAGAAGCAAGGCAGGCGGAAACACAGCCTCCGCAAAAACCAGTTCCCAAGAAATCAATGACGGTCCAAAACAAATCGACTTATCCAAATGAAGGGTCGAAGAAGACAGAAACCCAGAAGGGGCAAAAAGAGACCAATGAACAGCCAAAACAAGTTAAGGGAGCGTAGGACACATCCCCAAACCCCACCACACAGGAGCAAGGGGGAAATAAGAGACCGGTTGTACAGGCCGCAGGCACGCACAAGAAATCAAAGGCCCAACAAACATCACCGGACTATACAATCATAGAGGACGATGGATAAATGATCGCCAAAATGGTCCAGGATTGTCTAGCAGAAGACTTCGACCAAGTAGCACATCACAAGGATAATCTACAAAAAGAGCTGGAAGAGATAGGATAACTCCTCAGGACACTCGGAGAGGCCCGGAGAGAAAGTAGCAGTAGAGGCATAGATTCGTCGACAACACAAACCAACAAAAGCGTGGAGGTTGACGAAAGATACCCATCCCTCCCAATGCCACACACAAACACAATGGTCCACATAAAATCGAGCATGCTACGAATGGATGAAATCATGGGATAGACACCACTGAAGGATTTGGACCACATCCAATTGGTCCTGAAATAGATGCCATCAAGGGCATTACACAAATTGAAGGTTAGCATCAACCACGAGATGCAGTCTTGGGCACATAAAAACTTAGTCGAGCTACAGAAAGTGACAAAGCAGCGGGAAGCGTTGGAAAAAGAGTATGAGCAGGCCAAATCTGAAACTCGAGAGGAGACGGAACACAGGAACGAATTGGAACACAGAGTGGGAGAAATTTTTGGGAAACTTCCAAACAGGGCGCAAGAAAACGAACTCCCAGCCACAGAAAATATCGACCAGATTGCGCAGGAAATTGCTCGATACCAAAAGGAGATC
>JASDQU010102322.1:12342-36159 GCA_032191745.1 Picea mariana | reverse complement strand
TAGGGAAAATACTATACCAATCTTAGAATGTGTCAAGGGGACGCAAGAGTTGAAGAAGATGCAGGCAGAACTTATCACTACGCAGACACAGAAACAAGAGCGGCACGATCAAATAGAACCATTACAGGAATGGGTAGTAGAAGTACTCGCACAGGAAGAAGCAGATAGAACACAGATGGCACAGACTTAGGAAGAATGCGTAGGATTACTGATCGATGAAGTGGTCATTCAGGTAGTGTAGACCATTAAGGAAAAGACCATGTAGTCACTAACAAGAGTAGCGGAGCTGAAGGAAAAATTACAGATAATCATTGAAGAGATCGAGGAAGCTCAGAAATATTAGGTGACTTGGGACGAGGCACATGTGAGTGTTGGGGACCTGTTGCCAACAAGCCGAAGTGGGGAAGAAAGTGTGCACAAAGAAGAATGACATCTAGAAGAGAAATCATGGGAAAGAAAGCGTGTAGGAGGAAAGTGACAACTAGAAAGAAGAATAGCACACGCGGCTACAAGAAGGAGGCGACAGTTGGAAGGAAGAAAACACACGCATGCAGAGAAGGAAGACCTAACGACAATAGTTGTTAGGGTTTTTGTAAGATTTTTGTGTAAATGACTGAAGAGCCGGATAGATATAAATATATATACACAGGTATCATAGGGGGTTTGATAATTCGAGAAATTTCGGTTCGCTACCTATGTGGAGGCCGACTGTCTTCATGTAATGTTTTGATGAGACAATTGTTTTTGTAAGAAATTGAGTTGAGTGGAAGAAGAAAGGTAGATCTCGAGGATTAGATCGCCGACTGTGGAGCCTGGTGCGATCTAGTTTTCCTCACAGAGATCTTACCCATCTGAGAAGAATTGTAAGTGCAAGGCGCGATAATTACAGAACTACCATAATAAGAGAGCCAAGAGACAAATCTTTGCAGACATAGCCCAGGAGGGGGTGAACCACGGTAATACCTGTGTAATATGATGAATGCATGCAGATCATTGTCATACCTTTATTAGTTAGATGTTGTGTGAAATGAATGAATGAATGAGTTATTATATTTCTGAGTAATTGTTGTTGTGTTATCAAGAATAGAGACCATGAAGTTAAAGTAGTAAATGGAATAACAGTAGGTCATAATATAAATCACAATTAATGGCTTAGAATGAAGATCCTCCATCTCATACTCAATCCTAGGCTGTAAACAATTGAGTATTACAACCACCCATTTATATCTATCTTGGGTGAGACTGCACTGTGCATTCTGTGTGTTACGTTGCCTTCTGGTTTACCAGAAGGGCTGATAGTTTTAGGCTTTGCTGGTACCCTAATAGATATGAACCCTGGGTCAACAGCTTAGGTAGTAAGTAAGAGTTGTTCAGTAGTGAAGAACCAACAGATACCTAGGTGGGTCGTTGGGCCAGTGTTTAGGTAAAGAAAAGATCAACAACTGAGATTGATTTAATAGGACCAGGGAAAAAAATTGAAGGTGCAGTGTTAAACCCCCTATGGTATCAGTGATGATTTGATCCATGTGGCACAAGTTGATCGAGTTCAAAAAGGTTATATATCGGGACCTCTCCTACTATTTGAAACATTGGTTGTGCTTCATTAATATGATAGTCAATAGTTCGATATGACCGCTACATGGTGCTCTAATGGGTCTGATACCTAGTATTCTAGTGTAACATGTACCTAATACCTGACACCTGGTGGCTAATCGGGTTGAAGAAAAAATTTGAAAGTGCAAAGTTAAAGTGGATTTGATATATGATGCTTTAGAGATACTCTAGTTGCCTGGTAGTCTGATGGTCCTAATATTGAGGGAAGTAGATCAATAGATGATCATGATTTAATCCCCAACTCATCCAACTATTACTGAGTTTTGAGGTGGTTTTATGTGTTCCAGTGTCCAATGAGCATATCGACGATCATAATTTACTCCCCAACTCATCAGATGGTTGTTGTGTGTTGAGGTATGTGTTGTGACCAGTGAACAAATCATGTGAGATGGAAGGAATTTGAGACCAGTTTCAAAGGATTGTTTTATATCCTAATTCAAATAAGAGTCAAAGGATTTAGAGTTTACCATGTGATCATGATTTTTGGTATGTGGAAAAAGCCTTGGGAATATGGGATTGTGTTTGAATCCAACTTGATCCATGAAAATTATTTACATTGACCTCTATAAATAATGATTCTCTAATCCGTTTGAGGTAGAGTGTGTTTATGAAATGAATAAAATTTGGGGCTCTGAGGTTCTAGGGTTTCAGAAAATGAAACAAAGTGAAATTTAATCATAAAAGGGTGGCAAGGAGGTGCGAGTTCAAATATAGGAACATATGAGGTTTTGATGATTTTGAACAGGTGGTAATATTAAATGGTATTACAACAACAATAGAGGATTTTTTGAAATAAAAATTTTATCCATATGGAAGCTTGAAATGAAGTGATAATTTTGGATTGTTGACAGTTTAAGAAGAATTTGAACCAAATAGGAAAGTTGAGGAGATTGGTGTCTCCAGTAGGTTGGTCCCTACACCTTGTTGAGTTGGTGCTCAGTTAAGGAGATTGGTGTCTCTAGCAAGTTGGTGCCTGCAAATTTTGTCACTGTAAGTTGTTTCGAGCACTCAACACACTCTAAAAAGACTTTGCGAAATTTATTTCTTTTTGGGTACCACTTATCATTTTTTGAGTCAGATTCAGTTTTATGGGATGGATGGATTTATATGTTGTAATTAAGTCTTGTTATCGGTTATCCTTGTTTGGTTTAAAGTTACTGGCAGATTGATTTGTTTAGTAACATGGCAATAAGGGCCTGAAATATACATGGCTTAAACTTTTACAACGGTCGTTGATTGACAATTTATGGTCTATAATACAGTTCTTTAACATAGCCGATACATTTTCAGCATCGAAGAAATACAAGATATAAATCACAAATGCGGGAAACCATAACAAATCAGTGATCGTCAATACATTTTAGGCATTTGAAAACTCCGAGGGTTGAAACTAGGAAACATTGACCATCACAAATTGTCGATCGTCGATTGCAAATGCATCGTCGACGTCGGTAGGATAGGACATTGTAGCCAGGGATGTATGTCTGAAGAAAATCACCGATACCAGAAAAACATTCTCATGTCGAGGTCAAAATCAACATCCACGTGTCTTTGTCTCATAAATAATCCATATAACAAAGTCTTTCCCCACATCGTCTTTTGAGGTTCCACGCGTCATATCCGTACTCACGTGTCAGGATTTCCACATCAGCATTGTATGATGGTTTTGGTCAACACCCGAACGTTTTCCTAAAGGTATCGACAAAACAATGTCTAAGGAAAAACTGTCGACATTGATTCGCTCATTAACTATCGACAGTCTGATGGGTCACCAAACGTTGGGTTTTTTCAACAAATCTTCATCATTTTACACCAGAAATCCTGTATGATCCCTATTTTT
The DNA here is from genome assembly GCA_032191745.1 of Picea mariana. Taxonomy (NCBI): domain Eukaryota; kingdom Viridiplantae; phylum Streptophyta; class Pinopsida; order Pinales; family Pinaceae; genus Picea; species Picea mariana. The sequence continues at coordinate 32,705 of JASDQU010102322.1, read as the reverse complement.
GTTCCATTCAAAAGACCTTGCTATTTTCCCAACACTGATCATAATATTTTCTTGTAAACACAAAAAGGATTGGTAATTCGATGGGACACCTCCAACTGAGATGAGAAAACATTTTGCGTTGTGATAGACAAATTAATTTTTCGTGCAACCTACACCACGATCTCGCGCATCGGCTAATCATTGAAATTTGAATTCACTGATGAACAATGAAATAACCCGCTCCTGTGTTGCCACCCTGATTTGGATTTCATCCTAATCATGATGCGGATTTTGTAATAGATTGCTCAAATCACATTTACACTTCCGAATTTAAGAATTGATGCGACAAGGTAGGTATGTTTTTTGTTTAAATTTGCAAGTTTTATGACCAAACAAGATATTATGTTCGCAAATCAATTACCTCCTGAAGAAAATGAAGAAGCGAGAGAAAGCATGGAGGAGGTTACATCCCACTCCGTGACTTTGATCACCAGTAAAACCAGGTTAATATCTTGCGAGGAAGAGATAAGCATTGTTTTTATTAGTTCTACACCTATGTTTTCATCAATGACACTTATCATGGTTGGTTGGCAGCTCACTATATATTTTTTTTCTTTTTTCTGCAGGAAAATGCCTCCAAGAAATGCAACGACTAGGCGCTCACCAAGAACGCCCAAAATGAAGGAAGCAGAGGTCGGCGAAGAGTCTACACCAGGCGCTACAAGGGAGCTTGATTTTGTCTCAAGGACAGAATTAGTTATCCGCACTTCTACCAAAAAGAAATTTTCCCAACCTCCAACGTTTGGCGACACAGAGGAAAGCACTGGATCTAAAGTGGTGCTCCCGCATTAGGGAGACCTGTATAGAAAAAGCAGCCAGGAGGATTACCCATAGTTCACACCTCACATCAACTTGGAATTTATAATATTGGATGATAAAGTGTTCATGTACATCAAGAGATCATATATGCATAGGGTGGCTTGTCAGACCCTAGTTCTTCCCTACATAGAGATCTTAGGATGGATAATTGACCACACAGATATAGTGAAATGCACGGTAAATAGTGTGGAAGGTGAATGTGTTGGTGTTTTCCTTCCACTTGAAGTACAAAAGTATTATAAACTCAGGGACCCAGAGGAGAGGTTAAACACATATTTCATGGTCAAATTTTATTAGTATCATGACACTAGCAGGTTACTAGCCTCTTGGTGGAAAGAAGACGAAAAATTCACAAGCATAAACATTATCTGGTACAATATGGTAAATCTCATATATCCCTACATGTATTTAATGTCTTTTATTTTTCGATTATATGGAGAAAAGCATTGCTCAAAATTTTCAGTGGATTGCATGCCCCATGCGTATACCGTGGCGATCTCTGGGAGTAATTTCAATTGGTGAGCCATTATTTCCAAAATGTTGAGTATTAATATTCTACATGCCCAGACACCGAAGAAAGGAGAATTTTCAATCTTCTACATGGCATCCTACCTAGTGGACGTAATCTGCGCAAAAAACATTTTCGCAGGTATGATTTTAAGCTGGGATATTGTCGAATTTCCCATACATGTTTATTTCAGCGTCTTATGGGAGAATAGGTACAAAATATCGTATTCCATGATATGTGGTGGGTTCATCGCCAGGATATACTTCATTATATTTAGAATGGAATTCCCTAGGATTTCGATGGCAGCAAAAACAATGATAGCTAAATTTGGCCACCGGTACTTCGAAGAGACAAGCACCTACATCAAAGTGTTCAGAGCTACCGGTGCACCTCACCTACTCCCCGTTCATGTCCCGGATTGTCTCATATTGGGATATATTTTTTACCAGACCATTTTACAAGGTTATAATGCTTCCCTAGTAAAGGATAAGAAGAGATCTTTCATCCCTTATGGTTTTCACATAGGATTTTATATGGTCAAAGATACTACGTAGGTGAAACAAGAAGGGTTAAATCAGCTTGAGTTTTGGTTCCCCATAGGCCTCTTTCATAGGCATGATCCAAAGGGTTTAGTTCCCCAACACGCGTCATAGGTATCCTCCTATTGGTTGTATTCTCATGATAGTTTTGAAGATGAAATCTTTACCGAAGGATCCAAGGACTAGGAGGAAGTACTCCACAGAAAGGCTAACCCAAACATGACCAAATTTAAAGCAATTACTATGGATGAGCAAGTGGAGACAATAGAGAAAACATCTCAAGAATCCCTCAGGGTTAGAGAAGAAAACAGAGTAGTAGAAGCAACCGAGGCACAGAGAAGGGGAATGTTGTTACTAGAAGAAGTTGAAAGAGATATTCCAAGATTTGAGAGAGAGCCCCTACTTAATCCTTTGACAGGACCTTTGGGAATAACCTCGGTAGGTTAAAGAGAGGAGGCAGAACCAACTAGTTCAAATGTAATTCCACTAGGGGAGACTGTTGATCAAAAAAACTCCATCCCTATGTCATCACAGGCAGGATCATCGAGGACTACTACAGCTCAGCAAAGGTCAGCAAGAGAATAAAGTGGGATGGGTATGCCTATTGTCCTCATATATTTTATTACCATATATGATGATGCAGAAGGTTCAGAAGCTTCGTGCATAACCCCAGTACCAATCAGACAAGAGGAGGAACCAGGGGAAACATTTTCTCTAGCTCTCGATGTTTTGATCCCAAATACCCAGGTAGGAGACCATGAGGCTATGAGCACTCTGGACATTGAATTTCTCAATCAATTGGGAACAACGCCTCAGAATCACAGCTCCAAGAATGACTTGGGTGTTGGTGAAAAAGAAGAAGAAATGCAACAGCCAGAAATCGGAATCACAACAGCCGAACCCTCAGCTAATGTCAATCCTTTGCCTACTTCCCTATCTAGGACCAAGACTCCACCATCCGATGAGCACCAGCAGGAGGCCAAGTCACCAGAACATACATAATTTTTCCCTGCCAAGGAACTAAGAGAACCCGCCATGGAAAATCTCTATACGAAAGGAAGCCTAGGAAGTACTTTGTCCTGGGGAGATCAAAAGATTCATGATCCAGTAGATGAAATCATTGATATACAAGAAATTACTTATGGCAGAAAAAGGAAATTTGTAATGAGAAGAACTACCAAGAAAAGGAGGCTCATGCTCGATAGCACACTTCTCATAATCACGGAGGAAATGTTGTTTGACACAAACAATTCTAAGATGACTGAGCTAATCGGAGAAGATATGGCTATAATCGATGCTACATTAGATGGGGAAAGAAGGGATGAAAGGGAGGTAGCGACCATGAATAAAGAACTAGACCATTTGTGACATCAAGCGGAAAATTACCAGAATTCGACACAAGCAGTGGTACTCGTGAAGCACAATTTCCGAGAAATGTATGCACACTTCACTAATGAAAGATATATCTTCACCACTCACATAGTTGATTTCCAAGAAGATACCATCATGGGCCTAGCAACCTATAAAGACATGCAGTGATGGTATGAAAAGGCACATAAGAGAATTGCATCTGAGTGCTTATGGATAGTAGCATCACCCAAATAAGGAAGGAAGTTAAACATTAGGTAAGCATGGTCCAAGAACCTCAACGGAAAATGAAGGAAATATGGGGAGAGTGTGATAAAAGTTGGGAGAAAATCAATCGGGAAAAGAAGAATATTAACCTACCAGAGTTTGGTCCACCAGAGCATTTTTCTAATTTGCATGACATAGTTTAACAACATGAAGAGCAAGACCTTGCATGGGAAGTGGAGATTTTGCAGATTTCGAGCATGATCCCGAGTCAAGTGAATAAGTTCATGAAACCCCCGATTAAATATCTTGTAGTCCTACAACACTTAAGTGTCAAGATAATCAAGTATAAGTAACGGGAACTAGAGATAAAGGAGGTCCTCTCCGCTCTGATGGATCAACATAGGTTCCCATAGGAAAATACATGCGAAGATCTCTTCATCAAGTGGTCAAAGTACGAGAAGAAAAATCCACTTCAGTAAAACCACTAGATGATCAAAAGAAAAGAAAAAAATAACAGATAGATAGGATCTGCCACATGGAGTTTTCTTAACTTAACACAACTTTAGTAGCTATTTTTAGTTTAATTATTTTTTTTCGTAAATAAGGGCATCGACCTTGGACAAAGGGTTGATGGTTCTGGAGAGAAATACTTTTTCTGGAATTTTGTAAGAGAACTATTTATGTGCAAGTTATTTTAATTAAGAAGTTTTGTTTAGAGCAAAAGACACTTATATCATCTAAGGTGTGAATGTGATTGGACCGAGGGGGACTATCTATGTCTTCGGATTCAATATTTTGTTGTTGTATTGAGTAAGATTTATTGTATCTTCTTTTTAAAGTTATTTTATAATGTTGTAACAGTTATTTTATTTTAGTTGATGAATAGAAATTGATTGTGTTAACATGTGATTGATAATAGAGCATTAAAACTTACTTTTCTTGTGCTAGCTTCCTGTCACTTGTATGTTTTTATTTTCTGTAACTGTTATCTCAGAAAATGTTGAATGTCCACTAATTAAAATGGTATTAATGTTGGTTTGAAGTAGTTTAGATCTTCTTTGTCCGCATGCTAAGGTATAAAGGTTAACCTAAAACCCAATCTTCCCCCCAACACACAATATCACTTCTCTCTGCCATTTATATTAAGCTCTATCTTTATTTTGTTATAAATATTAATAAAAAGAACCAAAATGAGAACTATGTAGCCTGAGGAAAGACCTCACAAAAAATACATATCATTCAATCATGATTAAATCCCATCGATAATTCTAGCCAAATTACGAATCTGGAGAACCTTACCACTCATAAAAAGCTTACAATTCTAATTGGGCCTCTTAAGCGGGTTTGGTTCCTACTGTTGAGTTAAATGGATATTAGACCCCTCAACAGAATTGGCACTAGAAGGAGGGCCAATGAATGAATGGCTAATAATATTTTTGATAATATATTATGCATAGCCTGTAGATTCAAAATAGACCACATGCATGCCTAGTCACTCTCAAGACAACCCACATACAAAGAGTATTCCCGATACGAGTAAATCTCCTTAACATGAAAAGGAAGATCAATTGTTCCCTGAAATACCTTACGCTCTTCCCTGTGAATATTTAAATAAGTTCAGGAGAATCACTAGAGATTATGCCCGGAAGATCAAAGAATTACCTTTAGCTCATTTACTTCCTCAAAGAAAACAAATAAGAAGAACAATTGTTGACACCCCTAACCAGGTATTTGTTCACACAGTAGAAGACCTGATATATTTTTTCCTCACAAAGATCGAATAACCCCTTAATATGATACCCAGAACACCATCTGGTAACTACTCTAAACCTGGCAATTTTGAATCTGAAGAAGAAGGGTTTAACTCAGATCACTCAGGCTTTGAATCAGAAGACATGGAAGATAATAAAAATAAAAATGGAGAAGGAGAAAATAAAACTCAATACAATCAACCATGTTTGACCAGAGATGCTCTGGTGATCCTAGGATAGGTGGATAACCTACCCGGACATCCAGAAAAATTACTTCCTAATTTGACCCTGAAACATCTGGATTACCTAATGACAATATTAAGAAGTTCATATTGGTTATAAGGTTGATGAATGTGGAACACAAAGAAGTAGTGTGTAGAATATTTCCTTACACCTTTGAAAAATCAGCCTCGACTTGGTATTTTAACCTTCCATTTGGTTCTATAACTAGCTGGACAAAGTTTCAAAAGGATTTTTTGGACAAAGTTTCTGAAGAAACTAACACAGTAGCTTTAATGAATAAAATTTCCACCGCCACTATGAGTCCGAAAGAAAAGGTTAAAGATTTCAACCAAAGGTTTACCACCATTTTGAACAAATTCCAACCCGAGGCTAAACCTACTCAGGAGTTGCATATTGAAGTATATGTTAATTCTCTCCCAGCTTCTATTTCCATGTTCATAAAAAAGGCTGCAAAACATAATTTAGCTAAAAATTACGAAGAAGCTAAAATGATTGAATTCCAAATGAAAGGATGCAAAGAAGGTCAGATCTCACTAATAAATAATGAAACCCAACCTCTACCTAAGAGAGGAATTTTGTTAACAAGACCCTTGGGAAAAAAAACAGATCAAGGTCATGATAAAGAGGGAGAGGATTTGGAAAAACTGCAACGGATGATCAAAAAACTCTCCAGCGAAATCGTAGATATGAAAAGGAGTGTTGGGGAGGGAAACCAAAATAAAATACCTTATAAACCTTTTTCTAAAATAAATCCACCCTTCAAAGCTATAGAACCTACCCCATCTAACCTAAATGTCAACTTAGGGAACATAGCATCTGACTATTTTTGCACATATCACCCAAAAAACCATTCAGAAAGGGACTTCCCTCAATGGTTTCATGCGATGAATCTAATGGCTAATTGATTCCTAGATGAATGCTCTCTAACCGAACAACCCAGTAGTTCGAAAATAGATTCCATCGATCAAGAAATTCAAGAGCCACCGGAAGAGACAACCATGTTTTTATGTGATTCCAACCACTTGATGCCTTTCAATGACACCCCTGAAGTGCAGGGACCTCCCGCTAATTTTCTAGTTGTATAGACGCGGGGTAGAAGTCAACCTGTCCAAATTGATCCTGCCACTACTCAATTATCTATAGGTAAACCAACAACTGATCACCCCAAACCATTATTTTCTTCCCAAAGGAACCCCACAAGCATACACACCCAGGAATATCCTAAACTAGACTACAATGTGGTAGAATACTTGAAGAAGATGAAGGATAATGTGTCTATCATGGAAATGTGTAGGATCCCTCAACAAAAGGATTTTCTGTTACAGGATTTAAAATCAATAGATACCCCTATGAAAATCATTTATAAAAGTGAATTCCCATCTCCCACAGATTTAACAAATAATCCAAGTGTGAATGTTTGTTCTTTAGACAAAAGAGGAAGGCCTTTTGTTCCTCCTTTCCTCTTGATGTTTGAAGTTTTCAACAGAAACCTACATAATTTCCTAGTCGGTTCAGGGGCATCTTAAAATGTCATGCCATTTTCAATTTGCAAGAAATTGAATGCATCCCCACTCAAAAGTGATAAACATGTTATACAACTAGATATGACTCAAGTAAAGGTCATTGGGGAACTAAAAAATTTCATGATCATAATTGCTACACACCCCAAATGTTTTCAAGTAATTGACATAATCATAGTAGACATCCCGGAGGCCTATGGACTGCTACTTAGTCGAGGTTGGTCCGAGAAATTAAATGGATATTTTAGTATCGACTGGGCTCACCTTTTGTTACCATTAAAAGGAGATACAAACATCATCAGGATTGATAGAGAAAGATATCTCAAACATACCGTCACTGATTTAGAGACCCCAAATGAACCCTTGTCAACAAAGTTCCCTATTTTAGGAAACTACTCCTATGATTTAGGTTTTGGTAATTTTACCCTCATGTGTATGACGTCCCTCCCACTCAAAAATATGAAATGGTTTTTCAAGTAGACTTACTAGCAGCCACATAAGAAAGCATCCTCTGTCAGGATTCTCAGACAAGAATAGCAGACAAGGAGGTTGAAAGTGAAAAAATATCTAGACATGAAGAAGTTGTTAATTTTCCCCCACAAAGTTGGATGTTGTACTTTGATGGTTCTAAATCACAAGAAGGGTCAGGAGCAGGATGCATCCTCATTGACCCAAAGGGAAAATGAATCTTTTTATCCTGCATATTAGAATTTGAATGCGCTAATAACACTGTTGAATACGAAGCTCTAGTCTAGGGACTAAAGAAATCCATCGACTTAAACATCAAAGAATTGAAAGTTTTTGGAGACTCTAAAATTATCGTTAGGAAAGTAAAGAATACTATCCACTACAATTCACCTCACTTAAGAAATTACCAGCAAGAGGTGAAAAGGTTAATAGACAATTTTGAGGCCTTCAACATTACCATTGTTCCCAGGAAAAAAAATACTCTTGTTGATATTTTAGCCACCGCAACCTCAAGATTGTATCCTTTAGAAGACTATGAAGCCTCAAGGTTCGTAGTTGAACTTCTATACAAATTGTCGGTGCCTAACAACATTTCTAGCTGGAAATTTTTTGAAGGGGATGAACAGATTGTATATTTCTTGACTAATCAGGAGAGTTTCAAGGATTTGGCCATTGAAGATGAAATATTCCAAGAAATACTCATAGAATAAAATCTCCATTAGAAGAAGAGAGAAACAGATCACTCTGATGACAAACCAAATTTTCACACGATACCAAAAGGAGTGGCCAATCTGGAGAACCTTTTTGACCTAAGGGAAAGATTTAGAGGGCCAAGGAATGCAAAATCAAGGAACTCATTCCCTATATACAAAACTATAAACTTAGGAACCCTCAAGAATCCAAAGAATGTCAACCTAGGAAAGACAATGTCTAAAGAAGACAGGAAGGCTTATCTTAAACTATTTAAAGAATATCAAGATGTATTTTCTTGGTCTTACCAAGAATTGAAAACGTATGATACTCGCACTATCCAGCATATGATCTCGTTGAAATATAGAATAAAACCCTTCCAACTGAAACTTAGGAAGTACCTCCCATCTTTGGAACCTCTAATGTACCAAGAGCTGAAGAAATTATTAGATGCCAAGATTATCTTTTAGTTAAGACACTTTGCATGGGTAGTCAATCTGGTGCCTGTCAGAAAGAAGTCTAGGGAGATAAGTTTGTGTGTCGATTTCAAAAAACTTAACAGAGCATCGAAGAAGGATAACTATCTAGTCCCACCCATGGAACAAATCCTACAGACAATATCAAACTCTAAAAAAAATTCCCTCCTAGATGGTTTCTCGGGGTATAACCAGGTCCTGGTTTCAGAAGATGATCGATTTAAAACTACCTTCCAGACCAAGTGGGGAACCTTTGCTTATAAATGCATGCCTTTGGGTTGATTAATGTAGGAGAAACCTTCCAGAGGGCCATGGAAGTAGCTTTTCGGTGGTTGATTAACGAGTGTGTGGTAGTTTATTTATATGACGTAACAATATACTCAAAAAATGAGGAAGACCACATTCAACATTTGACTCAAGTTTTTGAAAGGTGTAGGAAGTATGGAATATCTTTGAACCCTAAGAAAAACATATTTGGTGTAGATGAAGGAAAATTATTAGGGCGTATCATATCTCAAGATGGAATTAGAATCGACCATGAGCAGATAAAATCGATAGCTCAACTCCCTTTGCCTCACAATAAAAAGGCCATGCAATCGTTCTTTGCAAAAATCAATTTTGTAAGAAAATTCACTCCTGATTTCATTGAAACTGTCAAGACTTTACAAAGAATGATTCAAAAAGATGAAAATTTTGAATGGGATGAACAGAAGAAAGGTGCTTTCAATAACATCAAAACTACCATCTCCCAAGCACCAGTGTTATGAAGCCTTGATTTCAAAAAATATTTTTTCATTTATACCTTTGATTATGACCAATCCTTGGCTATAGTACTTACTCAAAAAGATGATGAAAACAATGAAGCACCAGTATCCTTTATGAGCACCAACCTCCAAGGAGTCGAAATGAATTACCCTACTATAGAAAAACAAGCTTACACAGTATATAAAGAACTCAAACATTTCATATCCTACATCCTAAAGAATCACACTAAATTCATAGTACCTCATCCAGCAGTTTGATCTCTGTTCACTCAACAGGAGATGGGAGAAATAAGGGGAAATTGGATGGAATTCGTCCAAGAATTTGATCTATTAATAAAACCTGCCAAAATTGTCAAAGGTCAAGGATTACATAAACTGGTCATTGAATCCCAAGATCTGATTAACGTAAAAGACCCTGGTTGGGAAAATGAGTTGTCATTATGGTGTGGCAAAGACTTATACGTACCTCTCGGGAAAGAGTCTTGGTATGGAAATTCATCTTATCTCTTGCATCATGAAACTTGTCCGGAAAACCTAAACCCTAGAGAAAGGATAGCCCTCAGGTTAAAATCCACTCAATATCGCCTCATAAATTATGCTCCTTTTCGCATAAACTATGATGGAGTACTCTTTATATGTCTTGAACATGATGATGCGAAAAAGGTACTGAAATAACTCCATCATGACCCAGCAGGTGGACATTTTGCACGAGAAACCACAGCTCACAAAATATTAAGATTGGTTAATATTGGCCTACTTTGTTCAGGAACGCTCATGCATATGCCAAGAAATGTAAATATAGTCAAGTGAGCGCTGGTAGGGAAAAGAGAATAGCCATTCTACTCCAGTTGGTGACCATATCCATACCTTTTGAGCAATGGGGAATATACGTCATAGGAGAAATTACTCCCAATTATTCAAAACAACATAAGTATATATTGACTGTGAAAAATTATTTCATAAGGTGGACGGAGAATATCCCTCTCATGCAAATAAATGAAAAGGTAGTGATCCAATTTTTAGAACAACTAATAACAAGGTTTGGGATTCCCTCCATCCTCTTTTTTACAATTCTTCCTACTTTTCTTCCAAGCGCTTGACAGAATTCTCCCTTGATAAGGGGATCATAATAAGATATTATGTAAACTATTATCCGCACGGGAATGGGGTAGCAGAGTCAACTAATAAAAATATGGTGAGAATTTTAAAAAAGATAGTTGTTGAAAATCAGAGGAATTGGCATAATTTACTTCATAATTCCATGTGGGCTGATAGAGTAACACCTAAAGAAGCCATAGGAAAATCTTTATACTTTTTGGTATATGGGAAAGAAGCTATTCTTCCAAACGGATTGTACCTTCCATCTTTACATCTTTCCCATGCATCAAGTCAGCCCTCATCCGCTCTACAACAAAGGATTGATACCCTTCTCATGTTGGATGAAGAAAGAGAAAAGGATAAAGTTAAGTTCATCGCCCATCAATAGGTAGTTAAAATATGATTCTACCTCTTGAAGTGGGATAAAGCAAACGAGTCCAAAGGAAAACACTCAAAGTTCCAAAATCTATGGCTTAGACCTTTTCAGGTGGCCAAGAAGATCTGGGCAGGAAAATACCGATTGCAAAATCTAAGGGGGGAATTTGACACCCTCTTGGTGAATGGCCAGGCCTTAAAACAATACTTATCCTAAAAAAAAATGTGGCTTTTGATGCTTTGTTTGAGTTTCTATTTCTTTTTAGCATACATTTTGATCAGGATGAGTGTGTGGGTTTAGGGAAGACCAACTACGAACCCCTTTTTATTTTCTTTCATTTTTCTTGTTATTTTATTTTAATTAAGTTGTGTTCTATAAAGCAGTGGTTGATTTTAATAAATACAGTAAAATAGACTTTTCTCCTAGCCTACACTTACATGCAAAATAAGAGACGTCGGGCAAGTACAATTTTCCAAAAAATCATATTTTTCTTTGTAGGCATACTACTTGGGGAAGCAATGAAATATCTTCCTAGTGGCCTGGTAAAGCTAAATGGAAATATGGCTAGATTGAAAGAATCACATGTACCTATGGACAGAGCAAGGAAAGGCCCCACCTTAATACTTTCACCTTGTCAAAAAATAGGTATCCTCCTCTCTGACTCACTCTTGGCATTTCTGCCAGAAGAAATTGATCTATATGAAAAGAAGTGCAAAGTCCAAGAGGGTATGCAAATAACTCCATCGGGGCTATGGATGCTCGTTGGCATCAGAGCAAGGTCTATGATGTCGGGGTGATTCTGTCGAGGCTATGGATGCTCGTTGGTAGCGAAGAAACATCATAAGAAAGGAATGATAGCTAAAATACCTCACGCCAATAGATGCCCTACACGACTCTTGTCTATAAAGGTCGACATGGATTGAGGTTAAAAGGAAAGGGGGCAGAAAAAGCTAAACCCCACAGGAAGGTACATATTGCGAACCTTGGAACTTGTGTACACATTGATAGGAAAGGTTCTATCAAAAAGGAATACAATAAAGCCAGATGGTTTTTAAACCAATTTTCACAGGATAAGCACGATAGAAGGAGCAAAGATTCTATTTTTGCCCAGAGAATTGCCATTTGTTGAGCACTCAAAACACCCTAAAAATACTTTGCGAAATTTCTTTCTTTTTGCGTGCCACTTATCATTTTTTGAGTCAAAGTGAGTGTTGTGGGATGGATGGATTTACATGTTGTAGTTAATTCTTGTTATCGGTTATTCTTGTTTGCTTTGAAGTTACTAACAAATTAATTGTTTTAGTAACATAGCATGAAGGGCCTGAAATATACATGGCTTAAATGTTTTCAACGGTTGTTGATCGATAATCTTTGTTCTATAATACAATTATTTAAAATAATCGATACGTTTTCGACATCAGAGAAATCCAAGATATAAATCACAAATGCAGACAACCATAACAAATCGTTGATTGCTGATAAATTTTCAGCGTCGGCAAACTCCGAGGGTCGAAACTGTGAAACATTGACTGTCACAAATCATCAATACATCGTTGGCGTCGACAAGATAGGACATTGTATCCAGGGATGTATAGCTGAAGAAAAACACTGATATCGAAAAAATATTTCTCACGTCGAGGTCAAAATCAACAGCCATGTGTCTTTTTCATGTAAATAGCCCGTATGACTCAATATTTCCCTGCTTCGTCTTTTGAGGTTACATGCATCATATCTGTACTCCCGTGTCAACATTTCCATGTTAGCACTGTACGGAATTTTTGGTCAACGTCAGAACTTTTTCCTAAAGGTATCGATGAAACAATGTCTAAGAAAAAATTGTCTATGTTGATTTGCTCATTAACTATTAGCAGTCTGATGGGTCACCAAACATTGAGTTTCTTCATCAAACCTTCATCATTTTACACTCGAAATCCTGGTTGATCCGTGTTTTTATTTCATTCAAAATACCTTGCTATTTTCCCGACGCCGATCATACTAGTTTCATGTAAACATGAAAAGGCTTAGTAATTCGATGGGACACCTCCAACTGAGATGAGACAGAATTTTGTGTTGTGATAGAAAAAATAAATTTTCACACAACCTACACCATGATCTCACGCACAGGCCAACCGTTGAAATTTGAATTCTTTGATGAACTATGAAATAAATCGGTCATGTGCTGTCATCCTGTGTTGCATTTCATCCTGAGCATGATGTAGATTCTGTAATAGATTGCGCAGATCGCATTTACACTCCCAAATTTAAGACTTGATTAGACAAGGTAGGTATGCTTTCTATTTAAATTTGCAAGGTTTATGCCCAAACATGATATTCTCTTCTCAAATCAATTACTTCCTGAAGCAGACAAAGAAGTGAGAGAAAGCATCGAGGAGTTTACAGCCCACTCCCTGACTTTGATCACCAGTAAAACTAGGTTAATATCTTATGAGGAAGAGGTAAGCATTGTTTTTATCAGTTCCAAACCTATGTTTTTGTCAATGACACTTATCATGGTTGGATGGCATCTCACTATAATTTTTTTTTCTTTTTTTGCAGGAAAATGCCTCCAAGAAATCCAACGACTAGGTGCTCACCAAGAATGCCCAAAATGAAGGAAGAAGAGGTCGGTGAAGGGTCTACACCAGGCACTGCAAGGGATCTTGATTTTTTCTCAAGGACAGAATCAGTTATCCGCACTGCTACCAAAAATAAATTTTCCCAACCTCTAGCGTTCAAAAACACAGAGGAAATCACTGGATCTAAAGTGGTGCTCCTGCATTGGGGAGACCTATATAGAAAAATCAGCTAGTCGAATTACCCGAATTTCACACCTCACAACAACCTGGACGTTAGAATATTGGATGATCAAGTGCTCTCGAATATGAGGAGATAATATCCACACAGAGTGGCTTGTCTGACCCCATTTCTTCCCTGCATCGAGATCTTAGGATGGATAATTGACCACGCAGATACAATGAAATGCACGGTCAACAATGCAGAAGGATAATGTGTTGGTGTTTTCCTTCTAGTTGAGGTACAAAAGTATTATAAACTCAAGGACCCAGAGGAGAGGTTAAACACAGATTTCGTGGTCAAATTTTATGAGTATCATGACACCAGCAGGTTACTAGCCTCTTGGTGGAAAGAAGACAAAATATTCACAAACAGAAACACTAGATGGTACAATACGGTAAATCTCAGAGATCGCTACATGTATTTAATGGTTTTGATTTTTCGATTATATGGATAAAAGGATTGCTCAAAATTTTCAAAGGCTTGGATGTCGTTGGCATATACCGCAGCGATCTCCGGGAGTAGTTTCAATTAGGGAGCCATTATTTCCAAACATCTGAGTATTAATCTTGTACAAGCATAGACACTGAAGGAAGGAGAAGTTCCAATATTCTATATGTCATCCTCCATGTTGGACTTAATCTATGCGAGAAATGTTTTAGCAGGTATGAATTTAAGCTGGCATATTTTCGAATTTCTCATACATGTTTATTTCATCTTCTTATGGGAGAATAGGAACAAAATATCGTATGCCATGATATGTGATGGGTTCATAGCCAGGATATACTTCATTATCTTTAGAAAGGAATTCCCTAGGCTTTCAATGGCATCCAAAAATATGATAGCTAAAGTTGGCCACTGGTACTTCGAAGAGACAATCACCTACATCAGAGTGTTCGGAGCTATTGGTGCACCTCACCTACTCCCCGTTCATGTCTTGGATCATCTCATATTGGGAGATATTTTTTAATAGACCATTTTACAAGGTTATAATGCTTCCCTGGTAAAGGATAAGAAGAGAGCTTTCATTCCTTATGATTTTCACATAGGATTTTATATGGTCAAAGATACAATGCATGCAAAACAAGAATGGTTAAATTAGATTGAGTATTGATTCCCTACAGGTCGATTTTGCAGGCATGATCCAAATTTTTTAGTTCCCCAGCACACATCACAAGTATCCTCCTATTGGTCGTATGCTCATGATAGTGTTGAAGATGAAATCTTTATCGAAGGCTTCCAGGACTGGTAGGAAGTGATCCATAGAAAGGCTAACCAAAACATGACCAAATTTAAAGAAATGACTATGGATGAGAAAGTGGAGACAATAGAGAAAACATCTCAAGAATCCCTCGGGGTTAGAGAAGAAAACATAGTAGTATAAGCGGCTGAGGCACAGAGAAGGGGGATGTTGTTACTAGAAGAAGTCGAAAGAGCTATTGCAAGATTTGAGGGAGAGACCCTATTGAATCCTTTGAAAATACCCTTGGGAATAACCCTGGTAGGTGCAAGAGAGGAGGAATAACCAACTAATTCAAATGTAATTCCACCATGGGAGACTGTTGATCAGGAAAAACCCATCCCTATGTCACCACAGGCAGGATTGTCGGTGACTACTATGGCTCAACGAAAGTAGGCAAGAGAATCAAGTGGGATGGGTATGCCTATTGTCCTCATAGATTTTATTACCATATATAACAATGAGGAAGGTTCATAAGCTTCATTCATAACCCCGGTACCAATCACACAAGAGGAGGAACCAGAGGAAACATCTGCTCTAGCTTCCGATTTTTCGATCCCAAATCCCCAAGAAGGTGACCATTAGGCTAGGAGCACTCTGGACACTAAATTTATCAATCAATTGGGAACACAACCTCTGAATGACATCTCCAAGAATGACTTGGGTGCTGGTGAACAAGAAGAAGAAATGCAGCAGCCAGAAATTAGCATCTTAACGGCCAAACCCCCAGCTAATGTCAATCCTTTTCCTACTTCCCCATCTAGGACCAAGACTCCACCAGCCAACGAGCACCAATAGGAGTCCAATTCACCTGAACATATAGAATTTTCCCCTACCAAGGAACTAAGAGAACCTACCATGGAACATCTCTATATGGAAAGAATCCTAGGAAGTACTTTGTCCTGGAGAAATCAATAGATTCCTGAACCAGTAGATGAAATTGTCAATATACAAGAATTTTCTTATGAAAGTAAAAGGAAAGTTTTAATGACGATAACTACCAATAAAACGAGGCTTACGCTCGATATCACACTTCTCATAACCACAGAGGAAATGATGTTTGACACAGAAAATGCTAAGATGGTTGAGCTAATCGAAGCAGGTATGGCTATAACTGATGCTACTTTAAATAGGGAAAGAATGGATGAAAGGGAGGTAGTAGCCATGAATAAATAACTAGACCATTTGCGACATCAAGTAGAATATTACCAGAATTCGACATAGGCAGTGGTACTCATGAAGAGTGATTTCCGAGAAATGTATGCACAATTCACTAGTGAAAGAGATATCTTCACCGCTCGCATAGATGATTTCCAAGAAGATACCCTAAACCTGTAAAGACATGAAACGATGGTATGAAAAGACACATCAAACCTTAGAATGTATAGACTACATCAGCAAAGTGCAGAAGGGCCGAGCCAGAGAAGAGCATGGCATCCAAGTGTTGATGGATAGAAACATCATCCGAATAAGGAAGGCAGTTGAACACTGGGTAAGCATGGTCCAGGAAACTCAGTGAAAAATGAAGGAAATATTAGGAGAGTGTGAGAAACGTTGGTAGAAAATCAATCAGAAAATGAAGAACATTGACCTACCAGAGTTTGGTCCACCGGAGGATTTCTCTGATTTGCATGATATAGTTAAATAACATGAAGAGAAAGACCTTGCATGGGAAGCGAAGATTTTGGAGATTTCAAGCATCATCCCGGGTCAAGTGAAGAAGTTCATGGAACCCCTGATTAAATCTCTTGCAGTCCTACAACGCATAAGTGTCAAGCTAATCATGTATAAGGAACGATCAATAGAGATAAAGGAGGTCCTCTTCGTTCTGATGGATCATCACAGGTTCCCATATTCAAATACATGTGAAGATCTCTTCATCAAGTGGTCATAGTATGAGAAGAACAATCCACTTCAGTAAAACCACTAGATGATCAAAAGAAGAGCAAAAGAGAACAGATAGATAGGAACTGCCACATGGCGTTTTCTTAACTTAACACAACTTTAGTAGCTATTTTTAGTTTAGTTATTTTTTATTATAAATAAGGGCATCAACCTTGGACAAAGGGTCGATGGTTTTGGAGAGAAAGACTTTTTATGGAATTTTGTAAGAGAACTATTTATGTGCAAGTTATTTTAATTAAGAAGTTATGTTTAGAACCAAAGACACTTCTATCATCTAAGGCGTGAATGTGATTGGACCGAGGGGGACTATCTCTATCTTCAGATTCAATATTTTGTTGTTGTATCGAGTAAGAGTTGTTGTATATTCTTTTTAAATTTATCTTATAATGTTGTAACAGTTCTTTTATTTTATTTGATGAGTAGAAATCGATTGTGTTAACCTGTGATTTATAATAGAGCATTGAAAATTACTTTTATTGCGCTAGCTTCCTGCCACTTGTATGTTTTTCTTTTCTGTAATTGTTATCTCAGACAATGTTGAATGTCCACTAATCAAAATGGTATTAATTTTGGTTTGAAGTAGTTTAGATMTTCTTCGTCTGCATGCTAAGGTATAAASGTTATCCTAAAACCAAGCCTTCCCCCCAACACACAATCTCACTTCCCTYTKCCATTTAGATTAATCTCTATCTTTCTTTTGTTATAAATATTAAGGAAAATAACTGTGTAGCCTGAGGAAATACCTCACATAAATGACATATATTCCAATCAAAATTAAATCCCATCAATAATTCCAGCCATATCATGAATTTGGAGAACCTTACCACTCATCAAACGCTTACGAGTCTAATTGGCCCTCTTAAGCGGGTTTGGTTCATGTTGTTGAGTTAAAGGGACATCAGACCCCTCAACAATTTGGTGCCTATATATTTTGTTAATGTTGGGCATGTGTTATATTATTTGCATGTGTGTATGTGGGCGCGTCATATTCAACAACTGTGTCTGACGATACCAACGTCAAATTTTGGGAAGTTTTTGTTATTTTAGTGGATTTTGCTATTTTTAGCAGTTTTCTAAATTAATCCTAGATTAAGGGATTAGGGTTTGGTTAGCTACGGAATACCTGAAATATTGTATATATTGTATTGTGAATGTTGAAATTAATACAATGAAGATTTGAAAGGTGCGACACCAAGGAAGGTTGGTTTTCTCTCGGTTAAGGGTTTCCAGGGTAAATCTTTGTGTATTGTTTGTATGAGTCGTTGATTAATTTATGTTTTTCTTAAGAATTTGTATTCATTTCTTTACTTCACAGGTTTAAAACTTACATGTGGTATCAGAGCTCATTTTTGGCTTCAGGGGGACGCCTTTGTTGCTAAGGGTTTGGCTCAGTATTGATAGATCAATTATATCTTGGGTCTGTGATAAACATGGGTTCAGTGGGAGATTTTGCAGTGTTTATTCAAGTGTAGAAAGAGGAATGGCGAGCTCTTCTAGAATCGAGATAGATAATTTCAACGGTAAAAACTTTGAGCTATGGAAGCTCAAGATGGAGGACCTTCTTGTAGACAAAGAACAATGGATCGATGTGGATCCTGGTATATAACCTACTGGTTGTGGTGAACCAATCTGGTTCACCAGGTAAATACCCAATGTAGGTAGGACAAAAGGTTATAATCCATAAAGGATAATATACAGTAAAACATACTTTGCTACTTTTGTTGTGGTTGATTATAATCCATAAAGGATAATATATCAATACCCAACATTATTATATATTATGTTCATAACACTGGTACGCAATATACTGGAACATAGACTACTAGTACACAAACTACTAGTACACAACCTACTAGTATGTCGAAGGAAGATTGGGAGAAGTTGGATAGAAGAGCAAGGAGTATTGTTCGACTCTTCTTGGAATATTCAGTGTTGTTGAATGTCTTGGGAGAATATACAACCAAGGAACTGTGAAATAAGTTAGGGAATTTGTATCAATCAAGGTCCCTAGTAAACAAGTTGTTTCTTCAAAGGAAGTTGTATCATATTAGGATGGAAGATGGAGATTCTATGATAGAACATATAAATTCCTTCAATACTCTGGTAATTCAACTTATCTTTGTTAATATTACAATTGCAGAATAAGATAAGTGTATTACTTTGTTATGTTCTTTGTCAAACTCTTGGGATAATTTGGTTGTAGCAATTGGTAGTACCACTCAATCTACATTGAAGTATGAGGATGTAGTTTCATCCTTGTTATCTGAAGAGATGAGAAAGAAAATCATGGATGGTTAGAGCACAAATGATATATTTTTAAGAGGTCGTACCCAAGAGAAGAATCTTGGCAAGTCTTCGGGGGAGAGATCTAAATCTACAGGTAGATATAAGTCTCCAGGAAAATCTTTGAGGAAATGTTGGAAGTGTGGTAAAGTAGGGAATTTTAAGAAATATTGCAAGTCTAAGAAGGTTGATAAACCAAAGGGATCTGATAATGCCTCTTCCACAGAGGTGAAAACCTCCACTGAATAAGGAGGTGATGTTTAACTAGCATATACAAGTACACATGCAGATCGTGGTGTATGGTTCATCGACTCATGTGCATCATATCATATGACTCTTCACAGGGAGTGGTTCCGTGAATATGAAAAATATGATGGTGGTGATGTATTCCTAGGAGATGACTCGACAACCAAAACATGGGATGTGGAAGGGTTAAGTTTTTTCTAAAAGATAGAAGGATGAGAACTCTCCCTGGGGTTTTGCACATTCCAAAACTATCTAGGAGCCTAATATTTGTAAGCAAGTTGGATGATGCAAGTGTGGATATTGTATTGGGAAAGGGCACTTGCAAGATGGTACGAGGAGAAATGGTGTTGATGAGGAGAGTTTAATGTGGAACTCTGTACAAGTTGTTGGGAAGAACTTATAATAATGGGTGTAATAGTTTTTTTGTCCCTGAGCAGAAAAATAAAGAAAACAAGAGAAATATTGTCTCCTGGAAAGAATACCATGTTGTGGCATCAAAGACTAGGGTATATTGGAGAAAAGGTCCTTCAAACACTACACAGTAAAGGTATGGTTGAAGGTATGTCTAATTGCACTCTAGATTTTGATTTCTGTGAACATTGCATATATGGTAAACATAATTGAGCAAGATTCCCATCTGGTGCTACAAGAGAAAAGGGGATCTTAGAGTTGATACACAGTGATGTGTTTGGACCTATTCTTGTTCCATCACTATGTAAATATGTGTATTATGTTTTATTCATAGATGATTTCTCAAGGAACACATTGATTTATTTTCTTAGAAATAAATTTGAGGTATTTGATAAATTTAAATAGTTTAAGGCTCTAGTGGAAAATCAGACAGAGAATAAAATAAAGGTATTGAGGACAGATAATGGTGGAGAATTATATGGAAATGAATTCAAAGAATTCTGTAAGAAGTGTGGTATAGCAAGGAAGAAGACTACTCCATACACACCTCAGAAGAATGGAGTTGCAAAAAGGATGAACACGACACTGATAGAAAAATAAAGGAGCATGTTTAGTGGTG
>JASDQU010102321.1:138996-154453 GCA_032191745.1 Picea mariana | reverse complement strand
TGTGATGTAGGTGAAGTGACGATCTACGTTGAATTTCATCAAAGGTCGAAACCTATGAAGAGTGTTGGGTGTAATGCGCAGTGTAGACTGAATGGAATTCCTCAACTGAATGTAGTACCCATGGAATATGGCATTGGACTACCACTATTTGTTATGTCGCTGGAGTACCATAGCATACAGAAATTCGCGGCTAGGGATTCAAAGGGTCCGATCTTTGAAAAACGTGGCTCCCTCGGGCAGTTCCCATGTGATGAAGGCGATGAGTATGAGCAACCAGCTAAAGTGGAACTCATACCCTTGGTCTTGCGCTTATGTATAGTCAAGCTCTAGCTAATTTATGAGGTATTTCACCTAGTTCATTTGTAGACCCTCCGCACACTTCCCTGCGAGGTCAACTACAAATACGGTCACCTGTGTAGGTCTATTTTTTCGGACTAACTTGCCTATGATCAACTAGCAACCAAAGCGTACTGTTGCATTCTCAATGGAGGCTACCTTGTAACCTTGCATGCCTTTCTCCAGATCACCATATGTGTCTTTTATTTGTTGAGCGAGAGCACGATCTACGGTCTTTCCAGGGTAAAAGTCCTATGGGTCAGGGCCTTGCATGCTTAGCCCAGTGATATGATTGATCAGAATTGTATCAAACTTGATGCGTCGATCCAACCATAGGTATCCTCCGTGGTAGCAGGACAACAACAGTCGAACACGGGCATTTACTTCATGATGCCTCCTGAAATGTGGAATCTTCATTATGTTCAGGAGGGTTGACTACGCAAGGTTATGGGTCCATTTCCGCGGTACAATCTTGGGGTTCTTTAATTTTGTAATAGTCAAATACTTGTGTGGGGCAAGCATACTATATACCTTGAGATCTCCAAGGTTAAAATCATTGATCTTCAGCGAGGTGAGCTTCTCCTGGTCAACATGAACTGTGTGCACCCCTTTCAGGCGGTATGCAGTGACTACAGCATAGTCGAAGTCTCTGGGTACAGAGTCTCGATTCACTGGTCCGCTTAGTGGTGGGATATATTTAGGAAAGATGCTTGTGATCATCTTCACAGTGGCGAAGTCATTTCCGAGCTTAGATCATCTTTCTGAAGGCGGTCAGGATGGTCCTGTTCGATCAGTGGAAGGGGAAGCTAGAAGTACACTCGAGGATGATGCTTGTACACCTGTAGATATTATGTGTTTTGACATGACTCTCTCATCCATTAAATCAATTAGAACTTCTTCAACCATTTTCTCAACAGCTTTGAGCTCGTTCGACATACAAACTTGGGTTAGCTAGCTCAAGTGCAAAAGGAATTCAGAGATGACAGTGAATAGTAAGGAAATGATCTCAGGGCAAGTAAATCTCAGGGTTCGCGCTCAGATTCTCAGTAATAAAAAAGTATTCTCAGTGCGTGGTGCGTCAGGTTAAGTAGGAAATCTCAGCAACGGTCTGCTTGCAATGAACATGGGGCCTTCATTAACTTCGTTCTATCCATTCTGGTACTATCCAATGGTCTAGTGGTAACCCATAATTATTTTTCAATCCATTCGAAGCGGGTATATCGGTTAAGGAATAACTGATGCATCAGTTATTCCTTAACATACATTCATTAATATACTTCACAGAAGTCACAGAGCATCACAGTGAATACTTATACTAAGAATGATTCAGTACTTATTCACAGCAATATAGGTTAGATTCAACAGATCAAGCACTAAGCATCTCATATATCAGATCTAATGTTCATCCATTCATCAACAGCACAAAGCATGACTAGATATACTTAACCACATCAAGCACTTAGCCAAGAAAGAGATACATACATAAGAGCGAAGCACAAAACACTATACACACAATTACCGTGGTTCACCCCCACCCTGGGGCTACGTCCACAAAGTCTTATTTATCTTATCTTGGTCAAGCAGTTACATCACAGAGCTTCAACGACCCTTACTTTGCACAGGACAGAAGATCTGTGCAGCTCGCTAGATCCTTCTTCCTTGCTCTTCAGCATCAGACTATAACAACCTGCACTTAGCTCTTTGATCTCATGCATAGAGCACTCTAAGATACATCCGATCACACAGATCCCATTACTAGCACTAAGCTTTCATTCATACATCACACAGATGTACTACTTTACTATCTCCCCTATCTTACTATCTATATTGCCTATTTATAGATTACAAAATGGGCTTCAATGTGGGTAAACCCACGGGCCGACATCCCTTTCCCATTACATCAACCCAAACCCCTAAAATGGACCCCAAAATAGGTCTTGCTTCCTTATTTTTTGCTTCATGTTGTACTCCTTCCTTGGAAAGTTGTCGCAGTCCCAAAAGTGGTCGAGTAAGACCAAGTACTCTTCAAAACTTGGTCAAGGGCCAACAGTTATTACCCATCATGGAGAGAGAGGTAAAGAAGATGTTGGATGCCCAAATCATTGTCCCTTTGAGATATTATGAATGGGTGGCCAACCTGGTCCCGGTGAGGAAAAATAGTGGAGAGATCAGACTCTGTGTTGATTTCAGGAACCTAAACAGAAACTCCAAGAAGGACAATTACCCTTTGCCAAATATGGAACACATGTTGCAAAGGGTGACAGGCACATCCAGGATCTCCATGATTGATGGATTTTCTGGGTATAATCAGATCTCTATCCTTCCTGAAGACAGAGAAAAGACATCCTTCACCACTCCTTGGGGCACATTCATGTATGCCAAAATTCCCTTTGGATTGATGAACGCAGAAGATACCTTCCAGCAAGCCATGGACATCGCATTCATTGGAGAAAGAGATAAATTTCTGGTCATCTATCTGGATGACATCACAGTCTTCTCCAAATCTGATAAAGAACATTGTCAACATCTGAGAAAGGTCTTTTCAAAATGCAGAAAGTTTGGTCTGTCCCTAAATCCAAAGAAGTCTTTATTTGCTATGCAGGAAGGAAAATTGTTGGGACACATCGTATCAGCTGAGGGGTTCATTATCAATTCAAGCAAGGTGGAAGATATTCAAGCCTTGTTGCTTCCCATATCCAAGAAGGAGGTTCAGTCCTTCCTGGGAAAAATCAATTTTCTGAGAAGTTTTGTTGCAAATTTTGTTGAATTGGTGAAGCATATCACATCCATGCTCAGGAAAGGGAATGAAGTAAAATGGACCACCGAACCCAGAGAATCCTTCAATCAAATCAAGAAGTCACTGACTAAAGCATCTGTGCTAGTCAATCTTGATTATTCCAAGGATTTTCTGATTTTTTCCTTTGCTTCATTTGATACAGTGGTTGTTGTTTTACTAAAAAAGAATGATGAAGGGTTGGAGTAGCCTATTACCTTTTTCAGCAGAGCACTAAGAGATGCAGAGGTCAGATATGACATCATGGAGAAGAAGGCCTATGCCTTGGTAAAATATCTTAAAGCTTTCAGAGTCTATGTTTTGCATTCAAAAATCATTTCATATGTTCCTTCAGCTTCTGTGAAGGAAATTCTCATTCAACCTGACATAGACTGGAGAAGGAGCAAGTGGATTGCCAGAATCCTTGAATTTGATCTGGAAATAAAACCCACCAATCTAGATAAAGGTCAGGGTTTAGCCAAGTTGTTGGTTGAATCTAATTGTAAAGCTTTGAAGGTTAACTTCCTCAATGCTTGCTCAGAAAATTAGCAGTCTAAAGTATCTAATAAAGGCCCTCAAGACAACCCTCCATTGGCAGAATGCACCTGGTATAAAGACATTATATATTTTCTACAAGAGTTGCGACCTCTTGATGGAATGGGGAAGAGCAAGGCAAGAGATTTAAATCTCAAAGAAATTATATATTTCTTATTGACCAGGTATTGTACTGGAAATACTTTAGGTGTTCTTTTAAGATGTTTAGATCCACAGAAGGCCCAAAAGGTTATGTTTGATTTTCATGAAAACCTTTGTGGGGGACATCATTTCTGGAGAAGCATGGCCTATAAAATTCTCAAGGCTGGGTACTTTTGGCCTACCCTATTCACTAACGTCTGTACAAAAGTCAGATCTTGCATCAAATGTCATAAATTATCTGGGAAGCAGCAACTCAAGTCTCTTCTGTTGAAGCATGTGACAGCTACAGGACCCTTTCAGCAGTGGGGGCTAGACTTTAATGGGGAGATTCATCCTCCTTCAAGTGGTCAACATAGTTGGATCTTGACTGCCATCGATTACTTCACCAAATGAATAGAATTTATCTTGACAAAGAGTGCTTCTCACAAAGTAATCATTGGTTTTCTTGAAGATATCATAGCAAGGTTTGGTTGTCCGAAAAGGATCATCATTGATAATGTTGCATCCTTCAAGGCCAATCCATTAATCCAGTGTTGTGAGTAGTTTGGAATTTCATTGATTCACTCAACTCCCTACTATCCCCAAGGTAATGGAATGGAAGAATCCTCTAACAAAATCCTGATAAAGATCATCAAAATACTGTTAGAGGAAAACAAGAAATCCTGGGGCTCAAATCTCAAATTTTATCTATGGGCTGATAGAGTGACAACAAAGAGGTCCATGGGTATCTCTAATTTCCAACTGGTATATGGGATTGAAGCCATTTTTCCTTCTCACCTCACCCTACCGGTGGAAAAATTCTTCTAAGACTATTAGGGAGAACCTAATGACATGGTCAGGAGAATATTACAACTGGAAGAAGTGCAGGAAACCAAAGAAAATATGTTGGATAGGGCACATGACCATCAACAGAAGATCAAGCAGACGTTTGACAAGAAAATCAGAGAAAAGGATTTCCCGTTGGGCGATCTAGTACTCAAATGGGATGCACCCAGACATGACAAGGGCAAGCATGGTAAATTTGAATCCCTTTGGATTGGACCCTTCAAAATTTTTGAGACACTTTCAAATAATACTTACAGGTTTCAAAATTTGGAGGGTAACGCATTTTTTAGTGGCCCTGTAAATGGGCACTTCCTAAAAAAGTTTTGTTTAAAGCCGCAGTCGGCTTCCTACCATTGTAAATATCATTCTTGTTTTATGTTCATTTTGTTTTTTATAGGAGACTCCATAACCCAAATCTAAGACACTAGAACTACTTGTTCTTAGCAGCTCGCAGGGAGCATGCCATCCCCTGTGGAGCCAAATGTTATCACATAAACTTGTTAAATCCTTAGGGGTTTGTGGTTTCTACCTAGGTCTATAATTTTGTCAGTTTCTCCTCTTTTTGCAGACCCGATCAGAAGCTTTTCCTCTCAGCTTGTAGTTTTTCTGTTGTTTGTTTCCACCTGATTGATCGACCTCTTTTTCCTTATCGGATCGCCTGAGAAGTATCAGCCATAAGCCTTTCTTTTTTCCATAAAATCGATCAATTCTCTCTCTTTTCCTCTATTGTTGACTATTTTTTTTTCCCGATTGTCAGCCAGTCATCCAAGTAGTATTCATAGGCCACCATCACAAACACCAAACGCAACACTTAGAACGGTCTGATATGGACTCAAATCAAGCGAGCAAGAAAGATCATCTTTCAATGGCAGGGATCCTCTGTGCAGATCAGATCAATGGCCATAGGGTGATCGGGACCATACAGTTTCACTAAGTATAGCATCAGCTAGAGGTCTGAAATCATGAGGCCATCCTAGCCTTTGATCCTGAGGGACATGTGGCACAGGATCAACATTTCGATGACTCGAAGAATGGGGCAGTCAAAGGGCGGAGTCTTGAGGACTTGCAAAACACGAAGTTGCAATATGATCTGGGCTGTCCATTTCATAAGGACACATGGCGCGGGATCCAAACCACAAAAAAAGTCTTTTCGGGAAGGTTGAGGTGAGAATTGTTGATGGTCTGAGGTCTCGAAATGTCGATATGATTTAGGTTGTCCGATGCAAGGAGACACATGTCACTCGATCCGAGATATCACGATTTCTCGGCTTGGATATTTTAGCATGGAGCACAACGTGAACTCATGAAACACGAAATCGCAACACGCCTAAGAGTTAGGCCCACGATCACAACCCAGGGTCATATAGAAAGTGGGGCCTAAGGAAAAATAAGCGCCCTTTTAAGAAACGGACAGTTGAGGTCATTTGAGGAGATTATTGTGGCCATCAGACTCAAAGAAAATCCGACTGTGGATCCAGACAGGCATTTTCACGATTTTGAGCGTCGGGATATTTGAAAATTGAAATCAAGGGGAGTGAAAAATCCCAAAACGTGAAATCCTGAAATTTCATATGGGATAAGCATGAAGTCATGGCCTGAGGTCGTGTGGGGTAAGGAAAAGAGTTGCGCAAAGGATCAAAGTGCTCGAGATGGTCACAAAGGAATATCTGAGTGACCTCGAGGTGCCAGAGTTGACTCGAAGAAGTCCTGAGCTCGCCTGGAACATTCATGGGTGTCAGGTCTCACCCTGATCTCGATGAAAGTAGTTAATGAAAATGGGGAAGGTGGTTGAAACCTCGTTTCACCACATAAATGGAAAGCATGGAAAATCTGGTCGTGGAGGGAAGACTATTAGCCGAAAGTTCCCTATCATGGATTTTCTTGTGAAGCCCGTACTCATTTGACCTTGCGTCTGACAGAAGAGTGCAAGTGCATCCTGACAGAAGAAGATGCAGACATGAAGCTTTGATTATAGTAGCCAGGTCACACTCCTGGTGTTGGCAGTTCCCTGAGTATAAATACTCAGTTTTGATATTTTTTTATGGTCGATGGTAGAGCAAAGCTCTCGATTTGTAAAGTTTTAATGAACACTCTGGTTCTCTGGTTATGCTTTGTAATCTAAGATTTCTTGTTTAATAAAAGTCATATTTCTTGCTCCCTCTCATTTTCCTCTAATACTGAAAGAGTTAGTGGTTGACTGATTTGCTTGAATGTTCATGGTAGACCTCTACATTCTTCGATGAAGTCTTCCTCCTACTCACCCATACTACAACCTACTGACTTAAGTTAAACCGGACCTCACCTTATTGTGCATATCAGTCCAGTCTTCTGAGTAAACATGATATTTTCTTGAGATTGCACCCATTTGACATTTTTATAACCAACCTGTGAAATAAAATACTGATGGGTACTGGGCTTACCTCTGCCGCAATCCAGAGGGGACTTCTGGTGCTAACAGGTAGAAACAACAACTAAATATTTCCTCTAAAAATATATATAACTTTAGAGGGTTCTCATCAAGTTAGTATCTATGTTTTGTGCCCTTTGTCAACATTTCTTTTACATGTTGGTCATGGTCAAATCTAAAGAAAATCCCAACTTTCACTAAGTTTTTAGCACAATGAATGTTCATCGTGTAACCTTTAGGAACCTTTCAGTGGCAACCTTCAAGAACCCTACCCTTTCATGTCCTTCTCAAATGTTTATGTGATAGGAGATGTGTTGAAGGTTTTAACAAGACAAGAGAGTGCTAACCATTATAGAGGAAGGAATAAAGTTTTATATTCCACTGATCAAGTACATACATGAATTTTGAAGGAGGTAGTTATCTCATATAAAAGGAAAAAAAGTTGTATTCCAGTTAGTGACAAAAGGAAAATAGATTCATTGCCCTTTGGGTGCATCCTAGAAGGAGTGGCATAGTTACATGATATAACACTCCATGGAAACCTTAGTGGGAAAAAACTTGCAATCTCAAAGATGACACACTAGATAGAAAAGTCTTGTTCAACTATGGAAAAAGGTAAAATCAAAATATCACCATTGAACAATGGGCTTTTTCCCTTCCTGTTTGAAATCCCAATGGAGAGTGTTGGGAGAATAAAGCATGATAATCACAAGACTGAAAAATATGTATATATAATATGTTAAAATATATTTGATGACTGTATATTTGTTTACAAAAGGCCCATAGTTATATATTACATGGGCAAGGAATAAGAGTCGTGACTTTTTAAATATTCACGTCATTTAATAATCACTAGTCATTTATTTACGGCTTTTTCTTATTCTAACTTAAATATAATTCGGCTTTTAATAATCGTGCCTTATAACATGAATATGTATATAACATTTTCCTTCCCTTAAAATTGTGTTGTCTTAAAATAAAAGGTATGAAGGATATAACTGTCAAAAATGCTCTGACTCCCAAACTACGTCTTCTTATGGAAGATTCTTCCATTTAATAAGATATTCCTTGATTATTCGAGAACATAATATTTTCTCTCTTATGGAAATAATAGCTTATGGATCTAAAATAATTCTTCCTTCATAGTCCAAGATAGGAATCATAGTATGTGCCTTATGATGTTTCCCCAATACCCTTTTAAGCATGACACATGGTGTTGGTACAGA
Organism: Picea mariana; assembly: GCA_032191745.1. Lineage (NCBI taxonomy): Eukaryota > Viridiplantae > Streptophyta > Pinopsida > Pinales > Pinaceae > Picea > Picea mariana. The sequence continues at coordinate 146,190 of JASDQU010102321.1, read as the reverse complement.
GGCAGACCCAGGGTTTAACGCTCAAGAGCACACCAACAAAGCCCTAACTACTAGCCCCTTCGGCAACACCTGTGAAGCAGATGAAGTCTCACCCGAGGTAGAGGCAGGGGTGGATGCAAGACTCAGGTGTCTGCAACCTTAGCTGGGACACAGATCTGTGATTATATCATTTACAGAGCACTTAGCATCAGTCATTCATCAATATTCAACCCTTATTATACTTCACAGATAGCACAGAGTTTCACGGTGTACACTCGGATCTACAGTATTTCAACACTTAACCATAGTAACCCATATCAGATCCAGAAGATCAGCACTAAGCATCCTCATACACATCATATCTAACAATCATATATATCTAATAAGCATAGAGCATAAGTGGATATATCCAAGCACATAGCAGAAGCAAAGATAAACACATTGAATCAAAGCACAGAGCATAACACACAGATTTACGTGGTTCACCCCCACCCTGGGGCTATGTCCACAAGATCTTCTTCTTTATTATGGTCTTCAAGTTGTTACAAGCACAAATCCTCCAAATCCCTTCTTTGCATAGGACAGAAGATCTGCACAGCTCACTAGATCCTTCTTCCTTGCATTACAGCACTTAGCTTTCTATAGCAACCACACAGTAACTTGCACTTAGCCTTGCAAGCCTTACACAGTTTGCACAGAGCACTTATCCAACATCACATAGATGTACTACCAATTGCACTAAGAAATCACATCTACTTCTTCTTACATTGTCTATCCTTCTATTTATACATTACAAAAGTGGGACTAAGCATGGGTAAACCCACAGGCCGACATCCCTTTCCCATTACATATTCCCAAAAACCCAAAAAGGACCCAAAAGGGGGCCTAGCTTCCACAATTTTTGTTTCGCCTTATGCTTTGTCTTCGACAGGCTGTTGAAGTCCAAAAAATGGTCAATTATGACCAAGTGTTCCTCAAAACTTCGTCAAGGGCCAACAGGCCCCCAACACTCACCTATGACTCATCCCGAGTCACTCTAGTCTGATCAATTCCACCTCGAATTCCTCGATCTTGGTTCAAGCTACTTCGACCTACTGCAGTGTGATAGCCTCTTGCTCAATGAACTTCTAGATCACTGCGTCGTTTACTGGCCCTTCCAGGCATTGTTCCGCAATGATGACAACCTGTTCAAGCTCGGCTTCCTAGATTTCAACTTCATTGAACAGTTGGCATGAATTTTCTTGGATTGGTTGAAGTCATTGGGAGACTTCCTTCACTTTACTTTGTAGTGTGTGTACCTGTTGTTGGGCGGTGTGTTGTTCTAGAAATATCTTCAATCTTTTGATTGGGGTCAAGGCCTTCAGTTGCACCTATAGCGTATCTACGTGATGCTTTGCTTCTTGGAGTTGTGCCTCCAATGCCTACAACTCTGGATTCTCTGTGAGGTTCTCATAAGTCTGGGTGCTTCTAGCACTCAGCTGCTTGCATTCCAAGGCAAGGGTTTTTAATCGGCCAACTGCGCTGCGGGCAGTTGCCTCCCTGAGATCTCTTACTTCTTGAGGAGTCTCGGGCACGGTGCGAAGTTCCAGATCTGCGATGCACTGTTGAATTTGTTGGATTACTTCTTTAAGTTGTGTCACCTATTGTGGTACATGTTCTTCAATGTTCACTTCTATGACCATCACAGAGAAAAGTGCTTTGTGAACACTTTCCTGTACTACAAGTTGCTCTGCTAGCAACTAGTCCTTGTTCTACTATAACTGTGCTTTTTCCTCATCCCACTTCACTTGCAGGGCAAGATTTTCATGTTCTTCTTTACTCTATTGTTCTACAAGTGCGCTTTGTACTTGTGTCAAAGCCTGGGTGGCTTGCGATGTGTCTTCTTGAGCTCATCGAAGGCGAGCTTCAACTTTATCGATGACCTAGTGTAATTGGGTGGGCTCATCACTTGTTCCTGTTGTTCCAATTGTCAAGGGTGCAGTAGAAACTGCTCGGCTAGACTGGAGTGCTTGCTGAACTTCTTGAAGTTCACCCTTGATTCAGCTGAATACCTCCTCTTGCTTCGCTTCTTGCTTTTCTGTGATCTTTAGTGAAGCATCATTCAGTGCAGCGACTAAGAATTCGAAGTCATCTGGTGTGAGGGTAGTATTAAATGTAGTCTGTGTGGCCTTAGTTTTCTTTCAGGATGAGAGCTTTGGTGGGGTAATCTTCCTTTTCTTAGAAGGATCCTCCTCCTCTCTAGGTGGAGTAAAATCGCCTCTGTTTTTCTTAACTTTTGTGCCACCTAGTTCTTCACCATCACCTCCCTGCGCAGGTGAGATCGAAGTAGTCTTCGTGGATGTGCTATGGACATCTTGAACTTCATCATCCTTCTTAGTCTTGCTTGGTCCAAGTGTATCCATCATAGCTTCAGGGCTATTGACGTCGGACATTTCTACGGGGTCCACTGCAACAAAAAGGTCCACTGACCATTCCTTGGTAATCTGCTCCAAGTCTTCTTCTGCCAACTTGTAGTACGATTGGAGTTGTTGTTTGTGCTCATCAGTGCGCTATGTGATATAGGTGAAGTGGCGGTCCACGCTAAATTTTATCAATGGTCTAAACTTGTGAAGTGTGTTTGGGGTGAGGCAAGGTGTAGACTGGATCACATTCTTCAATTGGTTGTAATAGGTGTGAAAGATGGAATTGGACTGCCACTACTTGTTCATGTCGTTGGAGTACCACAGCGTACAGAACTTCGTAGCCAGTGGTTCAAAGGGTTCGATCTCCGAAAAATTGGCACCTTCTGGTAGCTCCCAGGCAACGAAAGCAATTAGTATAAGCAACCAACTAAAGTGGAACTCATACCCTTGGTCTTGCGCTTCTCTAAAATCAATCTCTAGCTGGTTTACAAGATACTGTGCCCAGTTCATCTGTAGTCCCTCGGTGCAATTCCCTGCGAGGTCAACTACAAATCCAGTCACTTGTATTGGTATGTTCTTGCGAACTAGCTTGCCCACAATCAGTTGACAGGAAAGGCACACTGTGCCACTCTAGATAGAGGCTACCTTGTAGCCTCGCGTGCCTTTCTCGACATCGCCATAAGTTTCTTTTATCTTCTACGCTAGTGCTCGGTCTGAGGTCTTTTCAGGGTAAAACTCTTATGGGTCAGGGGGTAAAACTCTTGTGGGTCAGGGCCTTGCATACTAAGTCCTATGATCTGATTGATCAAGGTCAGATCCACAGTGATGCAGTGGTCCAACCATAAGTATCCTCCATGGTAGCAGGACAACAACAACTTGACGCATGCATTGACTTCCTAGTGTTTGCCGAAGTGTGGGATATTCATTACATTAAGTAGTGTGGACTGCGCGAGGTTCTGGGTCCATGACTGTGAGACAATCTTAAAATTCTTTCCTTTGGTCCTGGTTAAGTAATTATGCGGGGCTAACATGTTGTAAACTTTATGATCTCCAAGGTTAAAATCACTAAATTTCAGTGCTGCGATCTTATCCTGGTCAGCATGAACTGCACGCACCCCTTTCAGAAGGTACGTGGTGATCAAAGTGTACTTGAAGTCTCGAGTTACAATGTCATGGTTGATGGCACTGCTGAGAGGTGTTAAGTAAGTAGGTAAAATGCATGGGATAAGCTTGGCATTTGCGATGTCATCCCTGTGCTTGGTCTGTTTCTCATCGGTCGGTCGAGATGGACCGGCACGAGCAATGGAAGGGGAGGCCTAGAGTCCTCTCATTGATGATGCTTGGACTCTTGTAGATAATCCTTGCTCCAACATGACTCTCTCAGTCATTAAGTCAATGAAAACTTCTTCAACTACTTTCTCAACAGCGTTGAGCTCATCCGACATACAAGCTCGGGTCAACTAGCTCGGGTGTGAAATGAATTCAGAGACTAAAGTGAATGGTATGGGAACAAGGCAATGATCTCAGGGTGAATTAATCTCAGGTTTCGGGCTCAAATTCTCACTTAGAAAAAAGTATTCTCGGTGCGTGGAGTGACGGATTAAGTAGGGAAACTTAGCAATGGTCTGCTTGTAACGAGTATGAGGCTGCATTAACTTATGTTATTTCCATTATGGCGTAGCCTAACGGTCTAGTGGTGAGCCATAAATGCTTTCTGACCCATTCGAAGTGGCATTCGAACGGTTATATTGACTTCCAACGGCTATATTAATTCGCCTCGGCGAAGTGGCATATTTCATTATTCTAATATCCCGACGAAGCTCCAATTCTGCAAAGTGTCTTGCTGTGAGGTACCCTCTAGGATCTTCTATAATTTTTCAATCTTAGCCTTCTTCTTACTTAGCTTTCTAGCCTTTTTTCCAGTGAGCTTCATCTCGGTGATTCTCTTCTCATTTTGATTTTTATTTCCCTTGGACATAGTCACTTCGTGCTAGTGAGATTATCTCCTAGGGTTTAGGTATATCACTTCTTCTTTGTCTGGGGTATAAATTTCAGCCTTTTGTGTAGCTTTGACCTCAACATCTGGGCTTCTAGTGTCAGATGGCTTCAAGTGGTTCTCTTGTTCTTCTATCAACTGTGCGATCCTTTTAGTCATGAAATCTTTTAACTCTTGTCTCTGTTGTTCTAAAACCTCTTCTTCCTTCTTCTTTCTGGCTTGATCTCCTTCAATCCAAGGTTTTTCGAGTAGCATAGTAAACGGGGTGTTGTCCTCAATGAATTTGATAATCTAAAAATCTTCTTCTGTCGAAGTTCCATTGATTGTCATAGGTATCTGAGCGAGTTTTCCACATAACATCATCAGTTTTTCTCTAAATAGTCATATTCCTCCCAGTGAAGGAATCATGGCAGGCTTACCTATATCTTCCCAAGTTCTTTATGGCATAATGTTCACTTGTGTTTCTTCATCAAGAATACAGTCAATTTTGAAGTCCCCTATTCTTTCTTCAACTTGCTCCTTTTCTTTGAAGATCTCTGATAATCATACATCTTTATGTTCCTTCAGGGTTTCTTTCATCTGTATTAATACTTTATTTGATTCTTGTTGGGTTTCTTCCTTTTCTAGATCTACCTTATGTTCTTCTTGATTCATATTTATCCTTTCAAGCTTAGCAATCATTCTAGGGCAATCCAATACCTCATGGTCCATAGATTTGCAACAGATACAACTAGGTCTTCTACCAAGGCATTCCTTAGCTAGATGGCCTGGTTTTCTGCAACTGTAACATAGGATTAATTCTTGCTTCCTTTTAAATGATCCCCAGCCTCTTATGTACCGCGCACTAGAATCATGATAGCTAACTTGCAAAAAAATCTTTCTAGGATCTTACATCCATTTGTTAGTTCGGACATTCTTTCTATGCATAGGTATAACATATCTATCATTATACTTATCAGATCTATTCATATCAAACTTTCTTTCATCTATTAATGCCCTAGGTTTTAAGCTAGGATGAAATCTATCAAACATACCTAGATCCATGCTTTAGAAACAAAAAAATTCACTTATCTTACTTCTATAGAGCACAAAGCTTCCAAATCTAAGAACTTTTAACTATTCTTACCTTTATTAGAGCACATAGCTTACAGATCTTACCTCTTTTATGCAGATCTAACCTCTTTCTTTCATAAATTTCCATTTTTACTTTTCTACAGAGAAAAGAGCATTCAGATCTCGCTTCTTTTCTTCAGATCTGATCTTTCTCTCTTTAGATCTGACCTTATTCCTGGCACAAAGCTTCACAGGCTAAGTAAAAAGCTACGCACTAGGGCAACAGATCTATGCACAGATATTTCTTTTGCACAAAGTTTCTTCTTCCTCAGTTCCCAGCAATCATAGTTTCCAGAACCATTTGTTGGAACAGGGGCAAACCCAGGGTTCAATGCTCAAGAGAGCACCAAAAAATCCCTAACTACTAGCCCTTTCAGCAACACCTGCGAAGCAGATGAAGTCTCACCCGAGGTAGAGGCAGGGGTGGTTGCAAGACTCAGGTGTCTGCAACCTTAGCTAGGACATAGATCTATGACTATATCATTTACAGAGCACTTAGAATCGGTCATTCATCAATATTCAATCTATATTATACTTCACAGACAGCACATATTTTCGTGGTGTATACTCAAATCTACAGTATTTCAGCACTTAACCATAGTAACCCAAATCAAATCCAGAAGATCAGCACTAAGCATCTTCATACACATCAGATCTAACAATCATATATATCTAAGAAGCACATAGCATAAGTGGATATATCAAAGCACATAGCATAAGCAAAGCTAAACACATCGAATCAATGCATAGAGCATAACACACAGATTTACGTGGTTCACCCCCACCCTGGGGCTACGTCCACAAGATCTTGTTCTTTATTATGGTATTCAAGTTGTTACAAGCGCAAAGCCTCCAAATCCCTTCTTCCCATAGGACAGAAGATCTGCGCAGCTCACTAGATCCTTCTTCCTTACGTTACAGCACTTAGATTTCTATAGCAACCACACAGTAACTTGCACTTAGCCTTGCAAGCCTTACACAGTTCGCACAGAGCACTTATCCAACATCACATAGATGTACTACCAATTGCACTAAGCAATCACATCTACTGCTTCTTACATTGCCTATCCTTCTATTTATACATTACAAAAGTGGGCCTAAGTGTGGGTAAACCCACGGGCCGACATCCCTTTCCCATTACATATTCCCAAAAACCCAAAAAGGACCCAAAAGGGGGCCTAGCTTCCACAATTTCTGCTTAGCCTTGCGCTTTGTCTTCGACAGGTTGTCAAAGTCCCAAAAATGGTCAATTATGACCAAGTGTTCCTCAAAACTTGGCCAAGGGCCAACACATGGAAAACATTTTGGATACAACTCATGTTGGGTAATTCTAACACATAAGCTACTTGACTGATTTTCTTGTTAATCTCATATGGTCCATAAAACCTTGGAGACAATTTATTTTTTCCTTGTTTCTTAAGAGATAATTGTTTATAAGGTTGGAGTCTTACAAAAACCCATTCTCCTACTTCAAATTCTCTTTCAATATTGTGTTGATCAGCTTGTTGCTTCATATGATTTCTTGCAACTGTTAAGTTTTCTTTGAGTAATTGAACAACCTTCTTATCTTCCTCCAATTGATCTTTAATTGTCATAACTTTGATTTCACATGTGGCTACCTCCTTCCAATTTGGGGGTTCATTTCCATACAAATATTTAAATGGTGTCATCTTAGCATACGTGTGACATGTGGAATTATACCAC
>JASDQU010102321.1:109466-138946 GCA_032191745.1 Picea mariana | reverse complement strand
TTGTGGCCGTCAGACTCAAAGCAAATCTGACTGTGGATCCAGATGGGAATTTTCACGATTTTGAGCATCGAGATATTTGAAATCAAGGGGACTGAAAACTCCCAAAACGCGAAATCCTGAAATTTCATATGGGATAAGCACGAAGTCATGGCCTGAGGTCATGCGGGGCAAGGAAAAGAGTTGCGCAAAGGATCAAAGCACTCGAGTTGGTCACAGAGGAATATATGAGTGACCTCGAGGTGCCAGAGTTGACTCGAAGGAGTCGTGAGCTCGCCTGGAACATTCATGGGTGTCAGGTCTCACCCTGATCCCGATGAAAGTAGTTAATGAAAATGGGGAAGGTGGTTGAAACCTCGTTTCACCACATAAATGGAAAGCATGGAAAATATGGTCGTGGAGGGTAGACTATCAGCCGAAAGTTCCCTATCATGGATTTTCTTGTGAAGCCCATACTCATTTGACCTTGCGTCTAACAGAAGAGTGCAAGTGCATCCTGACAGAAGAAGATGCAGACGTGAAGTTTTTATTATAGTAGTCAGGTCACACTCCTGGTGTTGGCAGTTCCCTGAGTATAAATACTCAGTTTTGATATTTTGTTATGGTCGATGGTAGAGCAAAGCTCCTGATTTGTAAAGTTTTAATGAACACTCTGGTTCTCTAGTTATGCTTTGTAATCTGAGATTTCTTGTTTAATGAAAGTCATCTTTCTTGCTCCCTCTTGTTTCCCTCTGATACTGAAAGAGTTCATGGTTGACTGATTCACTTGAATGTTCACGGCAGACCTCTACATTCTTTGATGAAGTTTTCCTCCTACTCACCCTTACTACAACCTATTGACTGAAGTTAAACCAGACCTCACCTTATTGTGCATATCAGTCCAGTCTTCTGAGTTAACATGATATTTTCTTGAGATTGCGCCCATTTGACATTTTTATAACCAACCTGTGAAATAAAATATTGATGGCTACTGGACTTACCTCTGCCGCAATCCAGAGGGGACTTCTGGCGCTAACAGGTAGAAACAATGACTAAATATTTCCTCTAAAAATATATATAACTTTAGAGGGTTCTCATCAAGTTAGTATCTATGTTTTGTGCCCTTTGTCAACATTGCTTTTCATGTTGGTCATGGTCAAATCTAAATAAAATCCCAACTTTCACTAAGTTTTTAACACACTGAATGTTCATCATGTAACCATTAGGAACCTTTCAGTGGCAACCTTCAAGAACCCTACCCTTTCATGTCCTTCTCAAATGTTTATGTGATAGGAGATGTGTTGAAGTTTTTAACAATACAAGAGAGTGCTAACCATTATAGAGGAAGGAATAAAGCTTTATATTCCACTGATCAAGTACATACATGAATTTTGAAGCAACAAAGTAAATAAGGAAATTTGAAGTAGGTGGAGAAAGAAGGAGGTAGTTATCTCATACAAAAGGAAAAAAAGTTTTATTCCAGTTAGTGACAAAAGGAAAATAGATTCATTTCCATTTGGGTGCATTCTAGAAGGAGTGGCATAGTTACATGATATAACACTCCATGGAAACCTTAGTGGGAAAAAACTTGCAATCTCAAAGATGACACACTAGATAGAAAAGTCTTGTTCAACTATGGAAAAAGATAAAATCAAAATATCGCCATTGAACAATGGGCTTTTTCCCTTCATGTTTGAAATCCCAATGGAGAGTGTTGGGAGAATAAAGCATGATAATCATAAGACTGAAAAATATGTATATATAATATGTTAAAATATATTTAATGATTGTATATTTGTTTACAAAAGGCCCATAGTTATATATTACATGGGCAAGGAATAAGAGTCGTGACTTTTTAAATAGTCACATCATTTAATAATCACGAGTCATTTATTTATGGCTTTTTTTTATTCTAACTTAAATATAATTCGGCTTTTAATAATCGTGCTTTCTAACTTGACTATGTATATAAGATTTTCCTTCCCTTAAAATTGTGTTGTCCTAAAAGAAAAGGTATGAAGGATATAACTGTCAAAAATACCCTGACTCCCAAACTATGTCTTCTTATGGAAGATTCTTTCATTTAATAAGATATTCCTTGATTATTCGAGAACACAATATTTTCTCTCTTGTGGAAATAATAGCTTATGGATATAAAATAATTCTTCCTTCATAGTCTAGGATAGGAATCATAGTATGTGCCTTCTGATGTTTCCCCAATACCCTTTTAAGGCATGACACATGGTGTTGGTACAGGGGCAGACCCAGGGTTTAACGCTCAAGAGCACACCAACAAAGCCCTAACTATTAGCCCTTTCGGCAACACCTGTGAAGCAAATGAAGTCTCACCCAAGGTAGAGGCAGGGGTGGTTGCAAGACTCAAGTGTCTGCAACCATAGCTAGGACACAGATCTTTGATTATATCATTTACAGAGCACTTAGCATCGGTCATTCATCAATATTCAACCCTTATTATACTTTGCAGACAGCATTGATTTTCACAGTGTACACTCAAATCTACAGTATTTCATCACTTAACCATAGTAACCCAGATCAAATCTAGAAGATCATCACTAAGCATCTTCATACACATCAGATCTAACAATCATATATATCTAATAAGCATAGAGCATAAGTGGATATATCCAAGCACATAGCATAAGCAAAGATAAACACATTGAATCAAAGCACAGAGCATAACACATATATTTACATCGTTCACCCCCACCCTGAGGCTACGTCCACAAGATCTTCTTCTTTATTAGGGTCTTCAAGTTGTTACAAGCACAAATCCTCCAAAGCCCTTCTTCGCATAGGACAAAAGATCTACGCAGCTCACTACATCCTTCTTCCTTGCATTACTTCACTTAGCTTTCTATATCAACCACACAGTAACTTGCACTTAACCTTGCAAGCCTTACACAGTTTGCACAGAGCACTTATCAACCATCACATAGATGTACTACCAATTGCACTAAGAAATCACATCTACTGCTTCTTACATTGTCTATCCTTCTGTTTATACATTACAAAAGTGGGACTAAGCATGGGTAAACCTACGAGCCGACATCCCTTTCCCATTACATGTTCCCAAAAACTCAAAAAGGACCCAAAAGGGGGCCTAGCTTCTGCAATTTCTACTTCGCCTTATGCTTTGTCTTCGACATGCTGTCGAAGTCCCAAAAATGGTCAATTATGACCAAGTGTTCCTCAAAATGTCGTTAAGGGCCAACAGGCCCCCAACACTCACCTATGACTTGTCCCGAGTCACTATGGTCTGATCAATTCCACCTTGAATGCCTCGATCTTGGTTCGAGATACTTTGACCCTGACAGCCTCTTGCTAAGTGAAATCCTATATCACTGTGTCGTTTACTGTCCCTACCAGACGTTGTTTCACAGTGATGACAACCTGTTCAAGCTCGGATTCCTGGATTTCAACTTCATTGAACAGTTGGCATGAATTTTCTTGGATTGGTTGAAGTTGTTGGGAGACTTCCATCACTTTACTTTGTAGTGTGTGTACCTGTTGTTGGGCAGTGCGTTGTTATGGAAATATCTTCAGTCTTTCGACTGGGGTCAAGGCCTTCAGTTGCACCTGTAGCGTATCTACGTGTTGCTTTTCTTCTTGGAGTTGTGCCTCCAATGCCTACAACTTTGGATTCTCTATGAGGTTCTCATAATTTTGGGCGCTTTTAGTGCTCAGCTGCTTGCATTCCAAGGCAAGGGTTTTTAATCGACCAACTACGCTACAGGCAGTTGCCTCCCTGAGATCTCTTACTTCTTGAGGAGTCTCGGGCGTGGTGTGAAGTTCCAGATCTACGATGCGCTGCTAAATTTGTTGGATTACTTCTTCAAGTTGTGTCACCTGTTCTGGGACATGTTCTTCAATATTCACTTCTATGACCATCATAGAGTGAAGTGCTTTGTGAACACTTTCCTGTACTTCAAGTTGCTCTGCTAGCAACTAGTTCTTGCTCTACTGTAACTATTCTTTTTCCTCATCCCACTTCGCTTGCAAGGCAAGATTTTCCTATTCTTCTTTACTCTATTTTTCTACAAGTGTGCTTTGTAGTTGTGTCAAAGCCTGGATGGCTTGTGATGTGTCTTCTTGAGCTCATCGAAGGTGAGCTTCGACTTTATCGACGATCTGGTGTAATTGGGTGGGCTCATCACTTGTTCATGTTGTTCCAATTGTCAAGGGTTTAGTAGAAACTGCTCAACTAGACTGGAGTGCTTGATGCACTTCTTGAAGTTCACCCTTGATTCAGATGAATACTTCCTCTTGCTTTGCTTCTTTCTTTTCTACGATCTTTAGTGAAGCATCATGCAGTGCAGCGACTAAGAATTCAAAGTTGTATGATGTGAGGGTAGTATTAAATGTAGTCTGGGTGGCCTTAGTTTTCTTTTGGGATGAGAGCTTTGGTGGGGTAATCTTCCTTTTCTTAGAAGGATCCTCCTCCTCTCTAGGCGGAGTAAAATCACCTCTGTTTTGATTAACTTTTGTGCCACCTAGTTCTTCACCATCACCTCCCTACGCAGGTGAGATCGAAGTAGTCTTCATGGATGTGCTATGGACATCTTGAACTTCATCATCCTTCTTAGTCTTGCTTGGTCCAAGTGTATCCGTCAGAGCTTCAGGGATATCGACGTCGGACATTTCTACGGGGTCCACTGCAACAAAAAGGTCCACTAACCATTCCTTGGTAATCTGCTCCAAGTCTTCTTCTGCCAACTTGTAGTACAATTGGAGCTATTGTTTGTACTCATCAGTGCGCATTGTGATATAGGTGAAGTGGCGGTTCATGCTAAATTTTATCAAAGGTATAAACTTGTGAAGTGTGTTTGGGGTGAGGCACGGTGTAGACTAGATCACATTATTCAATTGGTTGTAATAGGCATGGAAGACGGCATTAGACTGCCACTACTTGTTCATGTTGTTGGAGTACCACAGCGTACAGAACTTCGTGGCCAGTGGTTCGAAGGGTTCAATCTCCAAAAACGTGGCACCTTCTGGTAGCTCTCAGGCAATAAAAGCAATTAGTATAAGCAATCAACTAAAGTGGAACTCATACCCTTGGTCTTGCGCTTCTCTGTAATCAAGCTCTATCTAGTTTACAAGGTACTGTGCCCAATTCATCTGTAATCCCTTGGTGCACTTCCCTGTGAGCTCAACTATGAATCCATTCACTTGTGTTGGTATGTTCTTGTGAACTAGCTTGCCTGCAATCAACTGATAGGAAAGGCGCATTGTATCACTCTGGATAGAGGCTACCTTGTAGCCTCGCATGCCTTTCTTGACATTGCCATAAGTTTCTTTTATCTTCTACGCTAGTGCTTGGTCTGAGATCTTTTCAGGGTAAAACTCTTGTGGGTCAGGGCCTTGCATACTAAGTCCTGTGATCCGATTGATCAAGGCCAAATCCACAGTGATGCAGCGGTCCAACCATAAGTATCCTCCATGGTAGCAAGACAGCAACAACTTGACGCATGTGTTGACTTCCTGGTGTTTTTCGAAGTGTGGGATATTCATTACATTAAGTAGTGTGGAATGCACGAGGTTCTGGGTCCATGACTGTGAGACAATCTTAGAATTCTTTCCTTTGGTCCTGGTTAAGTACTTATGCGAGGCTAACATGTTGTAAACTTTATGATCTCCAAGGTTAAAATCACTAAATTTCAGTGTTGCGATCTTATCCTGGTCAGCACAAATTGTGCGCAACTCTTTTGGAAGGTACGTTTTGATCAAAGTGTACTTGAAGTCTTGAGGTACAATGTCATGGTTGATGGCACTATTGAGAGGTGGTAAGTAAGTAGGTAAAATGCATGGGATAAGCTTGGAATTTGCGATGTCATCCATGTGCTTGGTCTGTTTCTCATCGGTCGGTCGGGATGGACCAGCATGAGCAGTGGAAGGGGAGGCCTAGAGTCCTCTCGTTGATGATGCTTGGACTCTTGTAGATAATCCTCACTCCAACATGACTCTCTCAGTCATTAAGTCAATGAAAACTTCTTCAACTACTTTCTCAACAGCGCTGAGCTCATCCAACATACAAGCTCGAGTCAACTAGCTCAGGTGTGAAATGAATTCAGAGACTACAGTGAATGGTATGGGAACAAGGCAATGATCTCAGGGTGAATTAATCTCAGGTTTCTGGCTCAAATTCTCACTTAGCAAAAAGTATTCTCGGTGCGTGGAGCGACAGATTAAGTAGGGAAACTTAGCAACGGTCTGCTTGTAACGGGTATGAGGCTGCATTAACTTATGTTATGTCCATTATTGCGTAGCCTAACGGTCTAGTGGTGATCCATAAATGCTTTCCAACCCATTCGAAGCGGCATTCGAACAGTTATATTGGCTTCCAACGGCTATATTACTTCGCCTCAGCGAAGTGGCATATGTCATTGTTCTGATATCTTGGCGAAGCTCCAATTTTGTAAAGTGTCTTGCTGCGAGGTACCCTCTAGGATCTTCTATAATTTTTCAATCTTAGCCTTCTTCTTACTTATCCTTCTATCCTTTTTTCCAGTGAGCTTCATCTCGGTGATTCTCTTCTCATTTTGATTCTTATTTTCCTTGGACATAGTCACTTCGTGTTGGTGAGATTCTCTCCTAGGGTTTAGGTATATCACTTCTTCTTTGTCTGGGGTATAAATTTCAGCCTTTTTTGTAGCTTTGACCTCAACATCTGGGATTCTAGTGTCAGATGGATTCGAGCGGTTCTCATGTTCTTCTATCAACTGTGTGATCCTTTTAGTCATGAAATCTTTTAACTCTTGTCTCTGTTGTTCTAAAACCTCTTCTTCCTTCTTCTTTCTGGATTGATCTCCTTCAATCCAAGGTTTTCCGAGTAGCATAGTAAATGGGGTGTTGTCCTCAATGAATTTGATAATCTTGAAATCTTATTCCGTTGAAGTTCCATTGATTGTCATAGGTATCTAAGCGAGTTTTCCACATAACATCATCAGTTTTTCTCTAAATAGTCATATTCCTCCCAGTGAAGGAATCATGGCAGGCTTACCTATATCTTCCCAAGTTCTCTATGGCATAATGTTCACTTGTGTTTCTTCATGAAGAATACAGTCAATTTCGAAGTCCCCTATTCTTGCTTCAACTTGCTCCTTTTCTTTGAAGATCTCTGATAATCGGACATCTTTATGTTCCTTTAGGGTTTCTTTCATTTGTATTAATATTTTCTCTGATTCTTGTTGGGTTTCTACCTTTTGTGTATCTACCTTATGGTCTTCTTGATTCATATTTATCCTTTCAAGCTTAGCGATCATTCTAGGGCAATCCAATACCTCATGGTCCATAGATTTGCAACAAAGATAACTAGGTCTTCTACCAAGGCATTCCTTAGCTAGATGGCCTAGTTTTCTGCAACTATAACATAGGATTAATCCTCACTTCCTTTTAAATGATCCCCAACCTCTTATGTACCACGCACTAGAATCATGATAACTAACTTGCAAAAAATTATTTCTAGGATCTTACATCCATTTGTTTGTCCAGACATTCTTTCTATGCATAGGTATAACATATCTATCATTATACTTATCGGATCTATTCATATCAAACTTTCTTTCATCTATTAATGCCCTAGGTTTTAAGCTAATATGAAATCTATCAAACATACCTAGATCCATGCTTTAGAAACAAAAAAAATCACTTATCTTACTTATATAGAGCACAAAGCTTCCAGATCTAAGAACTTTAACTATTCTTACCTTTATTAGAGCACATAGCTTATAGATCTTACCTTTTTTATGTAGATCTAACCTCTTTCTTTTAGAAACTTCCATTTTTACTTTTCTACATAGCAAAGAGCATTCAGATCTCACTTCTTTTCTTCAGATCTGATCTTTCTCTCTTTAGATCTGACCTTATTCCTGGCACAAAGCTTCACAGGCTGAGTAAAAAGTTGTGCACTATGGCAACAGATCTACGCACAAAGATTTCTTTTGCACAAAGTTTCTTCTTCCTCAGTTCCCAGCAATCACAGTTTCAGATCTCGGCAACGGAACCATTTGTTGGAATAGGGGCAGACCCAGGGTTCAATGCTCAAGAGGGCACCAACAAAGCCCTAACTACTGGCCTTTTCGACAACACCTGCAAAGCAGATGAAGTCTCACCCGAGGTAGAGGAAGGGGTGGTTGCAAGACTCATGTGTCTGCACCCTTAGCTGGGACACAAATCTGTGATTATATCATTTACAAAGCACTTAGAATCGGTCATTCATCAATATTCAACCCGTATTATACTTCACAAACAACACAAAGTTTCACGATGTATACTCAGATCTACAGTATTTCAGCACTTAACCATATTAACCCAGATCAGATCTAGAAGATCAGCACTAAGCATCCTCATACACATCAGATCTAACAATCATATATATCTAAGAAGCACATAGCATAAGTGGATATATCAAAGCACATAGCATAAGCAAAGATAAACACATTGAATCAACGCATAGAGCATAACACACAGATTTACGTGGTTCACCCCCACCCTGGGGCTATGTCCACAAGATCTTGTTCTTTATTATGGTATTCAAGTTGTTACAAGTGCAAAGCCTCCAAATCCCTTCTTCACATAGGACAGAATATCTGCACAGCTCGCTAGATCCTTCTTCCTTGCGTTACAACACTTAGATTTCTATAGCAACGACACAGTAACTTGCTTTTAGCCTTGCAAGCCTTACACAGTTTGCACAGAGCACTTATCCAACATCACATAGATGTACTACCAATTACACTAAGAAATCACATCTACTACTTCTTACATTGCCTATCCTTCTATTTATACATTACAAAAGTGGGCCTAAGCATGGGTAAACCCACGGGCCAACATCCCTTTCCCATTACATATTCCCAAAAACCCAAAAAGGACCCAAAAGGGGGCCTAGCTTCCGCAATTTCTGCTTAGCCTTGCTCTTTGTCTTCAACAGGTTGTCGAAGTCCCAAAAACGGTCAATTATGACCAAGTGTTCCTCAAAACTTGGCCAAGGGCCAACACATGGAAAACATTTTGGATACAACTCGTGTTGGGTAATTCTTAACACATAAGCTACTTGACTGATTTTCTTGTTAATCTCATATGGTCCATAAAACCTTAGAGACAATTTGTTTTTTCCTTGTTTCTTAAGAGATAATTGTTTATAAGGTTGGAGTCTTACAAAAACCCATTCTCCCACTTCAAATTATCTTTCAATATTGTGTTGATCAGCTTGTTGCTTCATATGATTTCTTGCAATTGTTAAGTTTTCTTTGAGTAATTGAACAACCTTCTTATCTTCCTCCAATTGATCTTTAATTGTCATAACTTTGATTTCACATGTGGCTACCTCCTTCCAATTTGGGGGTTCATTTCCATACAAATATTTAAATGGTGTCATCTTAGCATACGTGTGACATGTGGAATTATACCACCACTAGAAAGGTGTAACCATTGAAACCACTTATTTTGCTTGTCGGTTACGAAACAACGAAGGTGGGTTTCCAAAAATTTATTGGCAATTTTTGTTTGACCGTTTTTTGGGGATGGTAAGTTGATCTCATATTAAGAGATGTCCCAACTTGTCTGCAAAATTATTTCCAAAAATTCCCTTTAAAATTGTCGTCTCTATCACTGACAATAACCTTGGGAAACCCATGTAACTTGTAGACATTTTTACAGAAAAATTTAGCTATTTGTTTTGCAGAATCTGTTTTCTTTACACCTATAAAATGTGAATACTTGGTAAGTTGGTCAACAACTAGAAGGATTATATCTTCCCCTTCTGACATGGGTAATACTTCAATGAAATCCATTGAAATTTATTCCCATTTTTTATTACGGATGTGTAAAGGATGGAGTAATACAAGTGTCGTGATACTTTCACTTTTGTTTATTTGGCAAATGTCACATTCGGGTACATAATTATGAATATCCTTATTCATCCCCTTCCAAAACAATGATCGGTGTGCATTATAGTAGGTTTTGAAAAAAACTACATGGCTAGTTGTTGGGGAGTCATGTGACTCTTGGTGAACCTTGGATTTAAATCTTGAATTAGGGTTTACATAGATTCTTTCTTTATACCATAATATGTCATTCCTCCATTCAAAATTGGGATGCTCCAATTATTAATTAATGAACAAGTCTCTGGATTCTTGGAATATTCACTTTGGATTTCATTCAAGAATTATTATTGATACTGCAAAATCTTGTATTTCTTCATCCCTTCATGACAAGGCATCGGCCACTTATTATCCTTCCCTTTTTTATATATGACTTCTATATCAAAAATGGAAATATTCTCTATTCATTTATGTTGTTTGTTTTTAAATGTTTTTTGTTGTAGATCTATTGAATACTATTATTATATGTATGTTTTGGTAACTTTCTTCCTAGTAGATATTGTCACCATTTTTCTAATACATGCATGATGGCAAGCATTTCCTTGTTGTATGTGGGTTGTAGGCACTCTCTTTTGTTTAGTTTTGTGCTCTCAAATGTTATTGGGTTTCCTTCTTACATCAACACCACTCTTATTCCAAAACCTGAGGAAACACATTCAATTACAAAGGGTTTTGTAAAATTAGGTGTTGTTGATACCGGATTTGAGGAAAATATTTTTTTCACAGCTTCAAAACATCTTCTTGCTTCTTCACTCCAATGAAATGAATTTTTATTTAGAAGGTTTGTTAGAGGAGCAGTTATATGAGCATAGTTTTTTATGAATTGACAGTAGTATCCAATCAACCCCAGAAATCCACTTAGCTTAGATATACTTTTTTTCTTCAGACATTCGATGATTGCCTCAATTTTCTTTGGGTCTACCTTGACCCCTTCTTTTGATATAATGTGACCGAGATACTCCACTTCGACTTTACCAAATGCACACTTTGACCCTTTTGTGTAGAATTGGTTTTCCTCCAGGAGAGAGAGTACTTATTCTAAGTGATTCAAATGTTTTTTCCATGTCATACGGTAAATAAGGATGTCTTCAAAGAAGACTAGCATGAATTTCCTTAATTATGGATGGCATAATCTGTTCATCGTTTCCTGGAAGGTATCTGGGGAATTTGTTAACCCAAAAGGAATCAATTTAAAGTCATAGTGTCCTTCATGAGTTTGAAAAGTTTTCTTAGCCACAACTTCCAGTATTACCCTGATCTGGCAATAGTCTAATCTCAAGTCAAGTTTTGAAAATCATTTGGCCACGTGAAGTTCATCCATCATTTCGTCAATAAATGGAATGGGAAACTTATTTTTTATTTTTATTTTGTTTAATCATTTATAGTCTATGGATAACCTAAAAGATTTGTCTTTCTTTTGCGCTAACACTACTAGAGTTGCTTATGGACTTATGTTCTTTGTACTAACACCACAATTCAACAGATCTTGGACTAACCTTTCTATTTGTGTCTTATGATGATGGGGGTATCTATAAGTTCTAACATTGATCGGGCTTTATCCTGGATTAACTTTAATTATATGCTCAATCATACTCTCTAGTGGTAACTCCATGGGAATATCTTGAAATACCTTTTTGTGTTTTTGAAGTATTTCTTGGACTTCTTCATTGCCTTGTAAATGTATATTGTAATTTCATTGTAAATCTGGACCGTTCATTATAAGGTCGCAAATCTAACGGTAGAAATTATGTTAGGGTTTTTTGCCCTAGAAGGCAACCCTCTGTTATGAGGTAAATGTATTGTGGCTATGCATAATGGCGAGTATTGTATTCTGAGAGAGGAGACTGTGAGAGAAAGAAGAGGAAGTTACAACAGGTTTTGTTGTAGGTTGTATCCCATCATTTGTTGGATAATAATAAAGGAAGGACCTGGAAATTTCTCTGGTGGACATAGCCCACACTTTGTGAACCATGTAAATCTATGTCTCTATTGTATTGTGTATCTTTTGTGTTTTGTTTTCACATTTGTTTTATTTTATTTCTCCGCGGTCCTATTTTTTTAACATGAACTCCAGAGTGGACGAAAACCGTTGATTTGAGGAGTCTAAACTGTTAGATCTCCAACCCCTTCATAGGTTCAGAGATCCAGGTGAAACTGTTTCAATTTGTGTAATTGGATAAAAACCCCAAATCCCGGAGTTCTGGAGTGGATCTCCACCATAGGTTCTCGCATGAGGAGAATCTTTGTCATCTGTTGAATTAATTTCATAAAGATTAATGAGAAATATGGAAGAGTATGGTTAACCTACAACCTTCGATGAACTCAACTTATGACCAAATTCGACTCGTAGCACTTCGGGTGAATAAAAGTGTTGAATTTGAAATACCTCTAGAGCACCAAAGTCTCAAATCTCCAAGCAACGCCCTTTTTCCTAGGTCTAGGTTCTATCCCAAGGTCACATGTATAACATTTTCAAGGAAAAGGAGCTAACACACTACAGCTTTAAAAATTCAAACTCCAAAAACATTCAACAGGCTTCCCACGATCCTAAAATTTTGGATTTATAATACTAAAATACAGAGACTCCATGCTACTAATAAATCAAGTTTTATCAACGTATTTAACAGAGAAACTCATAACAATTCAGATTTAAACAAAACCAACAGAGTCCATAATACAATGAAATTGAATTGACATACGCATTAACAGGAAATTGATACAGAGTTTTGGATCTAAAATGAGATTTAACAGAGATCCCATCATATGAATTAATTTTGATTTAAATAAAATTTAACAAAGAAACTCATGATATAATTTCGGAACTAACTCCTAGGGTTACCAGCAAACAATGCATTGTTGAATTTGCAAATAATCTCAACATGGATAAAGTATAAATTTTTGAACATAGACCATACACAACATAAATTCTAATTCCACAAAGAGGATCGAGCCATCTCAAATTTGAGAGTAGAAAACGTCCAGAATTACAATGAAATTTTAAATATAAACACTATAATTATTATTTGCATGGCAACAATTGTAATTTAAAAATTATAAACTCTGAAATAAAATTTGTTGACAGTAGTTTTAACAATTGGCATTCATGATTTCCAGCGATTCTACAGTGGCCCTATCAGTCTAAGATACAACTATGTTGATACTTTGAATAAAATTCAGAATGTAAAAATACTAGAACCAATAAATGTTGCGTAATGAAGATGCCCTTCAAAGTCTTGCACTCATTGATTTCCTTCACTTTCTAATCACATAGACTTCCTCCCAACCATTGTTAGGGGTGCTCTTCTTCCCCCTTATCCCCCGAGTTGCAAAGGGGCCACACACAAGAAACCAACAAAATATCTCCAAGACATTCCCTCACAAGGAATAGCTTCCACTCTTTTTTTACAAGCTTGGTATCCCAACTCTCACAAGTAAAACACAGTACAATAAAAATTTGGCAGCATAACAATGCTCAAAAATTAGATCCTTTTCTCCTCTCCAGAAATTGCTTTTATAGAAATTTCCTCCCTGACACATGTCCTCATCCACATATAATTAACTTTTTAGTCCATTTTAATTTGTATTAATCACTCACACATTTGTCACATTCTCCCCAAGTTACACTAGTATTTACCAATTTTATTTTATTTAAAAAAGGTCAAATTCCCTCACAATCCTCGATGTGTTCCTATTTTCATTCCTAGGTGTCCCTTTGTTCCCAAGATTCTCATTTAAGGAGTGTCTCCTAAATAGATCTTAGTTAGAGATTAATTAGGATTCTTCTTCTAGTTAGACTAGTGTAGTTTGACTCTAGATTCTATTCTATGTACACCCAACCTCTCAAGTTATTATTTATTTCTATTTAAAATTCCCATTTTATTAAATTCATGCACACATATGCATTTTATTCAATCTTTATATTTTTCTCACTTTTCCTAGAATTAGATTTATCACAAATTTAATATTTTAATTAGTCCCCAATTTAAACTTAGACTTAGGCTTAGACTCTTGTTAGGTTTTTTCAACTAAAATTCTATTGTTTACTTTATTAGTTAATCCAACAAGGTCTAAATATTTCAATGTTTTCTAGGCCATATAGATTTATTAAATCAAGTTTAATTATGTGACGTGCCCTTCAAGATGCACCTTCGTGCTCCAAGGGTGCCACTCGCCTTAGACTTGTTTTTGGAAGTTGTCTGACCCTTGGAGTCAACACTCCACTCGGTCGACCTTGTGAGAGATTAAGGGCTTCTAAGGAATAAGAGCTCCACCTCATTGTGTGCTCCTTAGAAATCTTTGTGAGCGACTGTCTCAGTCCACCCTCACAACATCGTGGACCTTTCAAACTAGGTAATCATTAACCTGCAGTTCAAACCATGGTGGGAGTGCTAATAGGCTATGACAAGGACGTTGTCACACCTCTCCCTTTAATGTTTGATTTTTGTGTATGGCCTCTCTACTCCTTATGTGATTCAAATTAGCAAGCATTGTCAAGCCTGCATCCACTAACAAAAACATTGTCAATAATTCCATATACATAAATCATACTATAATCAATCATACAGCATATGTGTGTGAAATGAAATACTCAATAGATACAATCCACTCCCTGACTCAATCTGGAGACCAAGGGAATCCATCGTTGCCATTAGCATCATTAACTTGTCATGTGTCCTACACACTCAGGATGACTTGTCAAAAGCATCTATCAATATATATAAATCAATAAAATCAATAGGCCATAACACCTCAACATCATCATATATAAACCATAATTTGATTGAAATCACAAAGTACCATACCCAGATCACTTGTAAGCAAGTGTCCTCAAAGAATAAGTCAATAATAGTGTGCTCAGTAGAGCGGGATGTTACATACACCCCCTCTTGTTTTAAACTCTGTCCCAAAGTTTGTACAGTATATATATAAAAGCAAGTAATAAATGTATCTGACATAGGTCTATATGTCTAATCTATCAAAACAAG
The DNA here is from genome assembly GCA_032191745.1 of Picea mariana. Classification (NCBI taxonomy): domain Eukaryota; kingdom Viridiplantae; phylum Streptophyta; class Pinopsida; order Pinales; family Pinaceae; genus Picea; species Picea mariana. The sequence continues at coordinate 124,083 of JASDQU010102321.1, read as the reverse complement.
TAAGGAAATTGTTGACGCATCTCCAATGCATCCTCCCAGGTAGTCAAGTGTGGATTATAATTGTCCCAATGGACCTTGACCTGATTGATTGTTCGACGTTGTAGTTGTCGAATGTAATGGTCCAGAATGTGGATTGTCTCCTCCATGAGAGCACCCTCACATAACACCTACAAGGAACTCATGTCAATAACATGTGAAGGATCACCAATATAATGTCTCAAAACAAATACATGAAAACGTCGTGCATATGCCTCAAATAATCAGGAAAGGCTAGTCGATAAGACACGGGTCCTTTATTTTCCACTACTTCGAAGGGTCACACAAATCTAGGAGAGTGTAGCACCCTTTCCAAACTTGATCGAAATCTTGTGCAGTTTTACCCACAAGAAGACTTTGTCTCCAACTTCATAACTGCGGTCAACGCGATGCGCATCAACATAACACTTATGTCGATCATGCACTTCCTTAATCCTCTATATTATTGATTGCATCTATTCTTCCATTTCTTAAATCACTTATAGTCCTACCAGAACCCTGTCAATCCAAACTCAACGACATTTGAAACAGTCTCCCATAAAGAAACTCAAATGATTCCATCTTAATCATACTTTGATAGATGTTGTTGTATGCAAATTCTACTAGTGGAAATAATTATTTCCAACATTTTTGTTGGTCCATTACATACATGCATAGCATATCCTCCAAAATATGGTTTGTTCTTTATGTTTTCCCGTCTGTCTCTGGGTGGTAAGTTGTGCTAAAGTTTAGTTGTGTTCCCAAGGCCTCTTGGAAACTAGTCCAAAACCGTCATGTAAACACAAATCCTCGATCGGATATGATGCTTCTTGGTACACAATGAAGTCTTACAATCTTGCTGACAAATACTCTAGTTATTTCTAGAGCTTGATACGTCATACGCATAGGAACAAAGTGTGTACTCTTCGTTAGAGTGTCAACTACCACAAAAATCAAATCATGCCCTCTTTCCGACAGTGGAAATCCAACAATAAATTACATCGAAATGACCTCCCATTTCGATTTTGGAATAACATGTGGCTATTAAAATCATGTTGGATGTCTATGTTCAACCTTCACGTGTTGACTTTCTAGACATCTAGCCATGTAACTGACTATGTCTGCCTTCATTCCACTCCAGAAGAATAAAGGCCTAAGGTTTTCCTTCATCTTCGTGACTCCCGAATGAGCCATGTATACTGCTCAATGCACTTCACTCAAGATCAAACTTCTTAGTTCATTGTTAGGTGGTACATAAATTCTTCCGTTAAATCTCATCAATACATCATTGTCTAGTGAATAACCTTCATACTTCGGTACCAACATGGTATCTTGTCCAATAATATTATTAAGTTCTTTATACCAGTCATCATCGAATTGTAAAGTTAGAATATTTTCTTGAAGATTCATCTTAAGAGGTAATACCGAAAATATGTGTGGTCTCCTACTCAACGCATCTGCCACTGGGTTCACAGTTCCTTCAATGTAAGTAATTTCAAAATCGTATTCACTAAGTAATTCTGACCAACACCTTTGTCATGCGTTCAAGTCACTCTGTGTAGAGATATGTTGCAATCCACAGTGATTTTTCTTTAATTCAAATTTTCATCCAATTATATAATGTCTCCAAACTCTCAAAACATATACAATTGCCAATAATTTTAGGTCATGTGTTGTGTAGTTCTCTTCATGCTTTCTCAATTTCCTTGAAATGTAAGCGATCACTCGACCGTCTTTCATCAAAACTCTGCCTAACCCTTCCTTCGATGCATCTGTGCATACCAAGAACTCCTTTTCCATGTCAAGGACTTTCAGTATCAGTGTTGTTTTCAGCAACTCTTTGAGCCTTTGAAATGATTTCGCACATTTCTCCTTCCACAAGAACTTTTTGTTCTTCTTCTGCAATATCGTGATCAAATTTGTTATCTTTGAAAATCCTTCGAAGAATTGTCTGTAATATCCTACTAAACCCATAAAACTACATACTTCTTGTATGTTTGTCGATGCTGGGCATTCCATAATAGCCTCCACTTTCGATGGATCCATAGCAATACCTTCACCAGTTATGATGTGTCCCAAATAATAAATCTTCGATTCCTAAAAAGAGAATTTTGATAGCTTCCCATACAATTTGTTTTCTCTTAGGCATTGAAGGACCAATATCAAGTGTTCATTGTGCTCTTCCTTAGTCTGAGAATAAATCAGTATGTCATCAATAAAAACTTGAACAAACTTGTCTAAGTATTCACGGAATACCCCATTCATCAATCTCATGAATACCCCTGGAGCATTCGTAAGACCAAACGGTAAAATTGTAAACACATAGTGTCCAAATATCGTCTTAAAAGTGGTTTTAGGGATATCTTCCTCTTTAATCCATAACTGGTGATATCCTGATCTCAAGTCAATCTTTGAAAATGTTGTCGCTCCTTTCATCTGATCAAATAAATCATCAATCCTTGGAAATGGATATTGGTTATTGATCATCGCTTTGTTCAATTGACGGTAGTCAATGCAAAGCCTCCATGATCCATCATTATTTCTAACAAAGATCACTGGTGCACCCCATGGTGATACACTCGAATGTATCAGTCCCAAATCCAACAACTCCTTCAATTTTATTTTCAACTCTTGCAATTCAGGCATTGGCATCCGGTAAGGTGTTCTCGCTATCAGTTCAAATCTAGGATTCAAGTCAATTGTAAACTCCAACTCTCTTTCGGGTGGTAAACCTGGTAACTCTTCTGGAAATACGTCTGCAAACTCTTTCACTACAGGAATTTTTTCTAGTCCTTCTACCTCTCCCTTTTCATTCAGTGTTAAGATTTCATATAACTTGCATCCATTGTGCATACTCTTCTGCAATTGTAGGGAAGAAATAAACCTCATGGACACTCCCTGGTTTCTTCCTACAATCACTCTACTTTGTCCCAAATCATCCGTCAAACTTAATCGTTTTGTCTTACAGTTAAGTATCGCATCGTGTGATTCCAACCAATCCATACCAATCACTATGTCATAAGATCCTAAGATCATGACATAAAGATCCACCTTCGTTACAAAGTCTCCTAAGTTAATGCTATAGTTTGTAACCTTTCCTCCAACCTTTTTTTTGGCACCTGATGCCATTTATTCATACTTGAACTCGTCCTGCTTGAATTCCTTTACCTTAATTCTCTTCAGCGTTGCATTAGGGATCAAGCTCTCTATATCGCCTAGATCTATCAATATATTGTAAATTTTATCTACGATTATACCTGATGCCTCTAGCACACTAGACTGGTGCTCAGCCTGGCGGTTGTTCACCGCTACATGTATCATGTGGGCCTTTCCCAAATATCCAATGGTGGTGGGTCCAGATGATCTGACCGCTCTGGTCTTCTCAACCAGACAGTCTCAGTGGTAATGTGGCTCACCACATTTCCAACATTCATTCCTAAGTCATGTGTTCCTGATCCCCGAAGTAGAAGTTGTTGGTCTAACAACCTGTGATCTTGATCTTCTCTACTGAACAAGCCTAAATTGTTGTTGTTGTGGATGACGTTTTTTTTGTTGTTGTGTTCCTCTATAAGGATACCTATGTTGAGGATTTTTTCATTGTTGTTTCATGAACATAGGTCCTCTATAAGGATACCTCTGTTGAGGATTTTGTCACTGTCATTTCATGAACATAGGTGCTCTAGAAGTATCTCGATACCCTGAAGCTTGTCTAGCTGGTGCTGGGTGTTGTTGTGCTACCGGTGTCGCTTGTACACCCTGTCTAGAAGGATTCCTTCCTTGAACATGGCCTAGTCTAGCATTCATATACTACGTTGGTTGAGACGTCATCGGTTGACTCCCATAATAGGATGTTGAGGGTTGATAAGAGATTGCTCCTAACATTGTGTTCCAAAGGTTCTAGAAAGGTTTGCCCCCTATCGATCTGACAAGCATAGATACTGAGCCTTGCCCGGGGTTCCATTGACCATGGAAGGGGTTTCCCCCGGTTGGCATCCCTAACAAGGGAACTAATCCTTGCCATTGATTCCAAGGTCCTTGAGAAGTGTGTCCCCTGTGCAGGAATAGTACCTTCCGTAGGATTTTGTGATCCAAAACCAAGGTTGCCCCCAGCCAAGATGGCAGCTGATGAGAATGCATTGTTACCAAACACATTGAAAAAAGAGAATGACAAAGAACCCACCGATGTGGTATTGGAAGAAGGTCCTTGATTACCTACTCCGAACAAGCTGTGATTCATGTTCGGCCAGGCGGGCTATTGAGAACCATTGCCAAGCAAGGGGGACGACGTAGGTATATGACCCTCGTCGTAAGGGAAAGCGTTATAGGGGGCTGAGGTGCCCCCCATGGACCCTTGCAAATGAGTGTTTGAGCTCCCTGCCCCCAAACCCATGGTCTATAGGTTGGAATAGGTGAGGACCGAGTTTGTATCAAAGTTGGGCATCCCGTATGAAAATGGAGAGCCCATCGCACTCTGCGTAAATGGTGCAGTAATCGCTACCATGGACGGAATCAGACCACTTCCTGAGGTAGAGGCGGTCAAGACCATAGTGGCCCGAACCTGCGAAGGTGAGTTAGGAGGCATAACTCCCCTAGTTGTGGGAGCCATGGAGGGAGTATGAGGACTCCCTGACGAAGTAGCAGTATTTGCTTCCATCACTGCTTGCAAGACTATTTGGCACTCGTGATATGTTACCCTTTGGGGGGAAAGTTGTATCAAAAGTGGCACTAACAAGTCAGTGATCGAAGGGCTATACAAACTAAGAGATTTTACTCCAAGGTCAGAAATATTTGGTTCCTCTGGATACAAGTGTTATCCTCTCAGAGTTGGATCGGGTACAGTTTCCTGTGGCCCAGTCACCTCAAATGACCCTTCTTCGTCAAGTCTTCACCTTCGTGGTAGTGGTGGTGGCTCCAAGTTAACTGGTGGCAGGCCCAAAAGCCTTCACGACCGACGGAGCTCTTGATCTTCCACTGTGTGAGAATATCAGCGACACACTAAGGCTTTTCTAACATTGAAGACCAAACACACACTACAAAAAGTTCTTATGAGATGCAGCAAGCAAACCACTATACCCTTAAAAATACACAAAGAGTTCCCATGGAATGTAAATGGTCCATCGTAAGCTAAGCACGAGGCCTATTGGCCCTGCCATAGTGGACTACAGTGTTTTCCAAATGTGAAAATAGCTGGACCCAAGTCAGTGGCACACCAACAACATGAGGTTGCATAGATGGGGGGGGAGATCCTCAATCTTGGCCATGGGAATAGTACAGGTGAGTGAGGTCAAGTTTCGATCCACTCATCTCAAAACTCTCTCAGCCTCTCTGCCTGGAGGTACCCCCGCTGCTGCTATTGGTCTGGCGGTCGCTGCTAGTAATGCCTCTGGTCATGGACGGCGCCTGCTCCACACAAAATTAGCTAGACACACTGGTCCCACATCTGTACATAACAGATACAAAGTTGCCAGGTACTCTGGTATACATAAAAATGATATATATAAAAAGAAACTAAAAAATTAAAAACTTTTAAAAGAAAACATACCTAAATCTCCTCGCTCTGCTCTGGGAGGTACAGGCATGTCAGGATCCCTAAAGAAGTTGATCCCAACATAGGGGTAGTCCTCTATAGCTGGAATCTACCAAGACCACCAATCAAAAAAGGTATCATCGAAGGCCTCAATGGTCCTCCCCCCCCTGTCATGGTAGCAATGCTACACATATGCACATTGTTGGGAAGGAGACCACGTGCCCCCATACTGTCTCTCGTGGACTAATACTAGGTACCCTCTCGAAGAAGAAAGAGCATAGAATAGTCCTGAACCTGAAGTTCTTTGTGTTCCACCCACGACACTCTCTGAGCTGTCTCTTCATGCACTCTAGCATGGTTGTGCTCCAATTGAACACTTGTGCATTTAAGCACTGTACTACGCAATGCATATGCGCCTAGGAGGCTTGATGTAAAGTCACAGATCTAGTGATCCACCCAATAAGTAAAACTATCATTTTTACTGATAGGTTGGTGATTTTGTGGATTGGTACCTAGGAACCCACTTTATCTGTTCCGACCTCGCAGTGTTTCCTGATCAACTCGGTAATGTTGTGAGGCCCGGGGAGAAAGGCACGAAGGTTGATTGGTCCCCCTCTCCTCGAGAGGCCAGTCAAAAAATAAATATCTTCAGTCATTGGAGTCAACGACTGTCCCTCGAGCATAAACGCCTCTACATCTGGGTGTCGGTAATCCCCCAAGGTGTTCAACAACAACAGCCTGGGTTATTCCCTCATGAGTGGACACCAGAATAATTTCCACAACCCGCATTATTTTAATGCGGAAAAAATAGCAGGGTATTCCTTGACCAGTAAATCAATGTCTTCATGCTCCCTCTCTCTCCAATGGACATACATTCTGCAAAATGTCAAGTTCAAATGTAACGCTCCCCAAGGCCTTAATCCCGCTGGCCGAGGCAAATGCTACTATGCGGAACAACATCATTCTCGTACTTAATTAATAACATGCATTTAAATCAAATTAAACACATTTAACTCAGAGTAAACACAAGATTACTGCTAACATAAATAATCCCTGGCATTAACAGTAATTCATATTGACAACAGAATACATGATACATATAAGCATCATAGTCATGCAAAACATAATATTAAGCATAAGCTGATACTTATCTTTGAAACCCTGGTAATTCCACCAACTACATGAAGGCCTTCCATGAACCTCCCAGCCTTAGACCATGTTGCTCATCACTCTCAGTAGTAGGTCACCCCCGATCTGGGACTAAGCTCCACCCAAGGTAAGGAATCCTAGTCTAGGCTGAGGTTACAGGGAAAACTGCACAAAATAACTAGAAGGATTCTTCCCAGGATGCCTTCTTATGCCCACTACTAATAGACTCTCATTCCCCACATGCATGTTCCACCTGGGAGTATACACCTTCACAAGAACAGTCCATCGGTGCTTCACCTCCCTCTCTGGGCCTTGGCAATAGGCCGAATCAGGAATTCTCAGAGCTCTGAAGCTGGTGTTGGACTCTCTCTGGGAGAAAACCACTTCCCAATAGACTCCCTCACCTGGAGGGAGTTTCTCACAGGCCTGACAACCTGCTTCTTCTACCACGGGCCTAACAACCCGCTTCTTCAACCAGTTTCAGTCCAATTTCTGCAAGGTGAGGATAACAGCAACAGCAACTGGTCAATTCCACTCAGGAAAAATAGAAGGTAACAACCCAAAGACAATTCGGGTACAGAATCGACTCTGCAAGAGAGAATAGGCTGGGCTCATAGCGTACATAGGTGAAACGGCTAAATCCACGGGTTTTCCACTAGTTTCAGGGTGCGTGACAAGGAATCAATGCAGAGGTCGAACACAGACTCAAATGGTTCAGACGATGGATACGTCGGCTTCTCAGGAAAACATTACAGTTTTCTAGTTTCCAACCTGTGTGAGGGTATGCAGAGGTCGAATACAGAGGCCACAGGATTCATGGTTTAGACAGTCGATGGTCAAATGGAGGAGGAACCCCCAACATGGCTCAACTCAATAGTTTTAACTACATGCACTTGGGTTGACACTTGTCACTCATGAAGCTTGTTCCTTCCCATTTGGAAGTCCCTCGTCCTTCCAAAGAACTTAGGATAAAACATCACATTTCACATGGCTTTTGGAATAATATTAAAATATTATTCCCTAGGACTTAAGCCTCTAGGCTTAGCCCCTAGGATTATCCCCTAGGCTCAACACTTAGCCTCTCTTTCCAACCTTCCAGCCCCCAATCCCTTACCCACTCTGTGGAAGCTTAGTCCCCCATCACTCATTCATCATGGTCGGTCTTCACGCAATGGTGTTTATATTTTTATTAATGTTATGCATGATTACATATACAAAAGCATGTTCCCGGCATTAACACTTAGGTTCTCTGGCCTAATAACACATAAGCCCACCAACTTATATAAACTTGGCTCACCAGCCTATAAAACATAATTACAATTCATAATGAAAGCTTTATACTTCATAGACATGATTTACAACAGGGCTCGGCCTTGGGGACATTACATCAAAGGGGAGTTAAATAATGCATTTTCACTTTTTCCATATGTTAGAGGGTGTAAGTTGGTTGTACTGGGCATAGTCGTGTATGTACAATGGTTGTACTGGGAACAATCATGTATGTACATGGGAAAATTATTGTTTTCCTGCATGCATACATGAGTTGAGCTTAGACAGCCCACGTACATGCAGGGCCAACCTTTTTAAGGGTGTGTGCCCCCAAAAAAACAAAAATAAATGCAAAAAGAAAGTATGGAAATGCAAGAGGAGCTAGTTTGTACTTACTTGGTCCAAGCGGAAGTTCGTTTCGTCCACCAAAGCTCCTGGAATCAACTTCTTTCACAAAGGGGTGTTTTTGGCTTTTTGGTCAATTCTCAATTTGCAATGGTGATAATGAGCTACCAACTTCTATTTATAGACTTTTTTGGCCTTTTTTGTCATTTTTTGACCCCTTTTTGTCGTTTTTTCTGGCTTGAAAATCATGTAACATGGTTCTTGAGTTTCTCATTGGATGTTACGATACACTTTACTTTTGGTTCGATGAACTTTTTGGGAGTTGGGGCACTTTTAAGGTCCTTTGGTGAAAAGTCATTTTTCCAACTTTGTGCATTTAAGTTAGGATTCCACCTCCACTTGTTGCACCTCGTTCTCTTTTTCGCTTTACCATAGGATCGACCTCATCGAATTGCGACACGGAACCGTCATTGTTGCTCTATAAGTGTCATGATTTAGTGGTAGAGCCTACCTTCACATGGATGCCCTAGGTAGATCCTAGTTGCATTTTGGTGGCCATGTCGTCCTTAATGACTTTAGGCTCGGGAGTCCTTTTAGTCTTGTCTTAATTACGAGTTTGAACCTTTACATGTCTGATATGTCATCACTCTTGGCTTCACCCTCGGGACTCCTAAAAAAAGGGTCTTCTTTTAAGCCCTTTTCAGACCCTCTAAGCATGAAAAGATTATTGAGCGATCTTGTTTCCCTTCATCGTCGTCAAAATCAAATTTGAAGGAACATATTTCCGGCGGTAGTTTACCCCTTTTTCGATTCGGATAGTCAATTGTACGAACAAAGGTATACTCTAGGAACTCTGTTTTGCTAGAAGATTATTCTCAGGTATAAGTTTAACCCTTTTTCGGGCCTTAGGGACTAAATTTACGAAAAAGGAACCCTCACGGAGTCCATAGTTAAGCTCTTTTCAAACTCCCTAAAATTGAAAAGATTGTCGAGTGAGCTTGTTTCTTCACACTCGTTAAACTGGTCCAGAAGAACATCCTCCACGGAGTCCATAGTTAATCTCTTTCCAGACTCCTTAAAAGTGAAAAGATTGATGAGTAACCTTGTTCTTTCACACTCGTTAAATGGTTCAGAAAAACATCTACTGGCATGACTTTACCCCTTTTTCTGACCTATAGATTAAGGAGGAAAAAGGTACACCTTGGGAGATTCGTCTCGCCGGGAGAGTTCTCTTAAGTAGATTTTATACTTTTTCGGGCTAAGGAGACTAAATCTAGAAAAAGGCAGCAAGTCCATAGTTAAGATCTTTTCAGACTCCTTAAAATTGAAAAGATTGTCAAGTGATCTTGTCTTTGTCACACTCGTTAAAATGGTTTTGAATAGACGTATTTTCGGTGCTAATTTATCCCTTTTTCGATCCGACTAGAATATATTCGAAAAAGGTACCCCAATGGAGTCTTCTTTTATTCTTTTTCAGACTCTCTAAAAATGAAAAACACTGAGTTTACCTTCTCTGGGCTCATAAAAATACATTAGAGGGGGTTTTCATTGTGTCTTGCTAATCATAGTTGCATTCCTGCATTTTTTGGCCTAATTCTGGCTCCATGTGGCTCTCAACTGAACCTTTGAAGCATGCTTTACACACAAGCCTTGTAGCACTTTGCCTCTGCGGTCTGACACCTTGACTCATGGAGGAATTTTCCCGAGTGTCCTTTTCCTACACATGTTTCCTTGCTATGAGAATTAGTGTGTTCCTTGCGCTTGGAGCTAGTTTGCTTACAACACTTGTTCCTCCTTTGTAACGTAGCATTCTTTTATTCTTTTTCAAGCTTTCAAAATATTGAAAAAGACAAAAAAAACAAATATACCCCAAAAAGAGGATGGGAAAAGTATTTTCTTTTTATGGCAGCACAATGAGTCGCCCTTGGACAAAGAACATCCTTTCGTTTGTTCGTCAAGATTTGGGATTTAATATGAACTTAGGAAGTTGTTCTCGTAACATAGAGTTGTGTCCTCCTCTGTTTGGTTATCCTTCCTAATACATGGAGAGTTTGCGTTGCCTCCTGCATCGTGAACTTATGTCAATGTCATGTTGCCTGAGTCTAATCATTAGTCTTGGTATTGTCCAAGGGAAGTTTTACCCAACTTGAGTCAGCCTTTTTGCAGTTTGTCTCTTGACCTCATGCTCAGCCATCCCTAAAGTCCAATCAAGTCCTTGTTCGAAATCAATGAAGTTCTCTGCCTGATCACTGAGATCCTCTTGTCATTTCCTCGATGAATCATCAAAGACCTCTGGGTACTAAAGTTGTACACTCACATTACACTCCTACTCGAGTTTTGAAGATCTTGAAGTTGTTTCTTGAGCTCTGAAGACTTCATCTCCATCCATCAGGCGTTGTTGGCTTCTTGAAGATGGATACTATACATGTATATATTTGATTTTGAGATGCAGATCCGTTGTGTATTGCTTGCGACTACACTTTATATAGTTATATGACATGGATATGCAGTGTATTTGATTGGCAGCCATGATTTATTTCATCCCGAGCATGGGTATGCCTGCCTCGGTGAGACAATTTTTATTTTGCAGATGGCACCTCCCGAACTCTAGTCCCGAGCTCACTCGCTTCGTACGTTGGTAAAGATTTGTAATGTATTTTGGCCATCAGATGCTCTTTTGACCTCACACATTAGGGTTATATGTTATAATCCTAAATTGCACCACACATGCAGACCTGGCACTAGGCCATCTTACTTACTATTTTTTCCAATCCAATATAGAAAAGTTCTTCTTAAAAACATTATTTTTGAAGACGTACGTGCCATGCACCACTACTGTCCATGTATGTACGCTAGCTGCACCACTACTGCCTGCGTACATATGCTAGTTGCACCATTACAACCCGCGTATACTCACAAAAGTTGCAAAAAACAAAAAGTTTCAAGGGATTCGTTGAGATTACAGGATATTAGGTGGCTTCTTAACCAATTGACCACCTATAGCCCATCACCCAACCGAATAACCATATTTTTTTCATATAAAAAGAGGCGTTGAGGTCTCATTACAAGGAGAAACATAGATACAGTGAAACTCTACCACATTGTGAGTTTTGAGCCAGAATTCCCTATTCTCACCTTTTTCCTCATCCATAAGCCTATGCCCATTCTCTAGANAGAGATAAGTGTGAGAGAAGAAGGATACGTGGAAGCAGTTGGAGCTTAGTGAAGAGGAGCCCAAGACCAAGTTCGAGGAGCAGTTGCTGATCTCATTTTGTAAGTAACTCTGTGAATTAATATAAAGAAGTACTTTTTTTGTCCCGCCATATGATGTGTTCAATCTTCATGTTTGATCTACATTTTGTTATGACATATAACCCACTAATTCATATATAGAATGCATGTTCATAGTTTCTTGTTTGTCTTTTGGTGAATGCAGGTCATCCTTGGGAGGAGATTCACAGTCGAGAAGCGACCGAGCGCATAGGGATCGACACCAGATGTGGAGTTTAAGGTAAGACTACCAAATCCCTATACTTTTTACTTTATGCAAGAATGTGGGGTGTTTTCAGGACAGCTGTTAAAAGTAGGAGACTTTATATGGTTAGCTCTGCCTGCACTTTAGAACCCTAGTGTAGTCTGTAGGGGTTTTTCCCACTATAGTGGCTATGAGGGCCTTCTGAACTGCATCTTGTAAAGACTGAGGCATAATGATCTGTACCTTTGCACGAATGTTGAATTTAATGCCAAACACAAACTTGTTGACCTTTAACTTCTCCATGTTCATATATGGAGCATACCTAAGTAACTCCATGAATATGGCCTCATACCCTGGCACTGTACGACTACCCTGTCATAAGGCATTGAACTCATTAAGTTGATGCTCAATGAATTCCTTGGACAAGTACCTCTCCTAGAACCATTCCTAGAATAGCTCCCATGACACATCTTCAATGGCCATGTTTAGTTGAGGTAGGAGCGTCTTCCACTATATAAGAGCACTCCCCTTCAGTTGAAATATCGCCATGCAGACTTTCATGTTGGAGGTGTAATCACGAAGTGCGAAGCACATCGCCATGTTCTCCAATCGTTCCTTAGAGGCTAATCTGTCTGTGGCACCCATGAACTCGAGAAACTTCACCTTCTTAAGTTATATTTGTATACTAGAACTACCATACGGAGCATGCTATGAACCCTCATTGGGTACATAAACTCTACCCTCATCTCAATCCATGTGGTTAATCAATGCCTCAGACATCCTCTGGAAGGATCTCAACAAACCTACCACATCTCCCACAACAACCTGTTCTGGCTCAATATTCTGCTCATCTCCTTGGGGGTTAGACCCTTCTGGCATGGGTACTATCGTAGTGTCACACCTCTTCCTCTAGCACCACGTCGTCTACTTCCCCTGTGTCCTTTAACCATGATTACTTGCAAGAACAATTTCAAATCTTTATTAGCGATCTAATTCAATCATTTATTTTAACACAGTGGATGGCATAACGGTCCTATTTCATAGGGTTGAACTTGCTTTGATACCATATGTAATAGCCCCTATGTTATTTCATATAAGTAATTGAGAACAGTAATAGATATTTTTTTTTTGAACATTAACAAACATTATTTGAACAAGTGAAACAGATATTAACATACTTCGGCAATACACATTCTATTCCATTCATCTCATTGCACAACTAGATTTAGATACAACTTCAATGTATTTAGGATCTACCAAATCACATACATCACAATAATTTCTACCCACCCAACCTATCCTACAAGGTCAGGACCTCCAAGACACATAATCAACACTCAAGTCTAGGATTCATCCAATTGATTTTGACCACTTAAGGTCTCAAGACTGGTGATTTTTTTGAGGAACAAGGAAGAATCTAATTCCCGTATCCAACTCAAATCTAGACTTGGTATTAATTATCAGTAAAGTAATAAATCATAACACAATTTAAATCATCAAATTCCCAATTACTAGTCTAGTTTTTCTTCCCCTAAAAGTTATAATAACCATAAGTAACTACCATCTAGATAATGTGTCATATCCTTATGAATCCCATCATATAATTACAAGTCACCATGAACATATATCTCTCTTTTCCAAAGGAAATACAGGCATTAGTCATTAAACAAAATTGAAAACATCCTTCCAACGCACAATCAAGTAAGCAGACATTATGAGTTAGCATAATCTATATGTGTATAAATTGAAAGAGAAAAGAAGAGAAGAGAGAAGCTTTCTAACATCAAGAGAAACCTGTAAACCTTATGTGTACTTTCTGGACCAAAAGAAACTGAGGTAAGTAAAATTTGTGTCTATGTGCTTGTTGAATCCTGAAAGGAGAAAATAAATTTTGTTTTTGGATCCAAATTATCTCCTGGGAGTCATAGAACAAGATTTGGCCAGTGCCAAGGCAAGAGATGCATAGAAGGACCTTTGAAGTACAAAGCTCAGAAGGAAACCACACCGTGTGCACCACAGTTTGAGTCATCTAAGTGACGAATCTCCATGAGGGATAACAAGGGTAATTCTCCATGGGATAATTCTTTTGTTTTACTTTGAGTGGATGAGATCTATTCAGGCAGATTTGAAATACCATCACCATTATATAAGATAGGAGATGTGCATTAGTTAAACCATAAAACCTTTGGACTTTGTTACTTCAGAAGACTAGAGTTGTTTGTAATAAGGGAGCCCCGAAACCCGAAGTCGTGGAGTGAAACTACACCGTAGATCAATGAATGGATGAGGATCGTTGGATCCTCAATGGTTCAATTTTTTCGGCGAGTTTGGTTTGTAACAATTTAAGAGTTAAGAAAACTTGAAGTTCCAAAATCTCGTAGTGAAGGATTGTCATAGATCTGGCAATCTATCATGGGTTGTTATATCTACAAGCCTTCATTCTTCGATGGTTCGGTAATTCGGCACTTTGGCATAATCAGAATCATGAAGTTAAAGGTTAAGGAACTCCCAGAGTCCTGAAGTCTGGAGTAAATCTTGTTTGTTAGTTGATGGAAGGATGGGGGCCGTAGATCTCTGAAGTATTTAGGAATTGGCTCTTCGGCTAAGTTAAGGTGTAGGTGATAAGGATTAATATAACCTTGAACTTATGAAGTCCTGGAGTGAAGGTCATCCATAGATCTATCAATTGATTGAGGATCGTTAGATACTTTATAACACTAATCCCTTGTCCTTCGGAGGTTCATGAGTTCGGCTCTCCGGAGGAAATGAGTTGATGTTTACAAAAAGTGAGGAACTCCCAGAGTTTCGAACTCTGGAGTGGACGACAACCATTGATT
>JASDQU010102321.1:86999-108714 GCA_032191745.1 Picea mariana | reverse complement strand
AAACAGTCTCCCATAAAGAAACTCAAATGATTCCATCTTAATCATACTTTGATAGATGTTGTTGTATGCAAACTCTACTAGTGGAAATAATTATTTCCAACATTTTTTTTGGTCCATTACATACATGCGTAGCATATCCTCCAAAATATGGTTTGTTTTTTATGTTTTCTCGTCTGTCTCTGGGTGGTAAGTTGTGCTAAAGTTTAGTTGTGTTCCCAAGGCCTCTTGGAAACTAGTCAAAATCGTCATGTAAACACCGATCCTCGATCGGATATGATCCTTCTTGGTACACCATGAAGTCTTACAATCTTGCTGACAAATACTCTAGTTATGTCTGGAGTTTGATACGTCAAATGCATAGGAATAAAGTGTGTACTCTTTGTTAGAGTGTCAACTACCACAAAAATCAAATCATGCCTTCTTTCCAACAGTGGAAATCCAACAATAAAGTACATCGAAATGACCTCCCATTTCGATTTTGAAATAACATGTGGCTATAAAAATCATGTTGGATGTCTATGTTCAGCCTTCATGTGTTGACTTTCTATACATCTAGCCATGTAACTGACTATGTCTGCCTTCATTCCACTCCAGAAGAATAAAGGCCTAAGGTTTGCCTTCATCTTCGTGACTCCCGAATGAGCCATGTATAGTGCTCAATTTACTTCACTCAAGATCAAACTTCTTAGTTCATTGTTAGGTGGTACATAAATTCTTCCATTAAATCTCATCAATACATCATTGTCTAGTGAATAACCTTCATACTTCGGTACCAACATGGTATCTTGTCCAATATTATTATTAACTTCTTTATACCAGTCATCATCGAATTGTAAAGTTAGAATATTTTCTTGAAGATTCATCTTAAGAGGTAATACCAAAAATATGTGTGGTCTCCTACTCAACGCATCTTCCACTCGGTTCACAGTTCCTTCAATGTAAGTAATTTCAAAATTGTATTCACTAAGTAATTCTGACCAACACCTTTGTCATGTGTTCAAGTCACTCTGTGTAAAAATATGTTACAATCCACAGTGTTTTTTATTTAATTCAAATTTTCATCCAATTATATAATGTCTCCAAACTCTCAAAACATATACAATTGCCAATAATTTCAGGTCATGTGTTGTGTAGTTCTCTTCATGCTTTCTCAATTTCCTTGAAATGTAAGCGATCACTCGATCGTCTTTCATCAAAACTCTGCCTAAACCTTCCTTGGATGCATATGTGCATACCAAGAACTCCTTTTCCATGTCAGGGACTTTCAGTATCAGTGTTGTTGTCAGCAACTCTTTGAGCCTTTGAAATGCTTCCGCACATTTCTTCTTCCATAAGAACTTATTGTTCTTCTTCTGGAATATTGTGATCAGATTTGTTATCTTTGAAAATCCTTCGAAGAATTATCTGTAATATCCTGCTAAACCCATAAAACTGCATACTTCTTGTATGTTTGTCGATGCTGGCCATTCCATAATAGCCTCCACTTTCGATGGATCCATAGCAATACCTTCACCAGATATGATGTGTCCCAAATAATAAATCTTTGATTACTAAAAAGAGAATTTTGATAGCTTCCCATACAATTTGTTTTCTCTTAGGCATTGAAGGACCAATATCAAGTGTTCATTGTGCTCTTCCTTAGTCCGAGAATAAATCAGTATGTCATCAATAAAAACTTGAACAAACTTGTCCAAGTATTCACGGAATACCCCATTCATCAAACTCATGAATACCCCCAGAGCATTCATAAGACCAAATGGTAAAATTGTAAACACATAGTGTCCAAGTATCGTCTTAAAAGTGGTTTTAGGGATATCTTCCTCTTTAATCCATAACTGGTGATATCCTGATCTCAAGTCAATCTTTGAAAATATCGTCGCTCCTTTCATCTGATCAAATAAATCATCAATCCTTGGAAATGGATATTGGTTCTTGATCGTCGCTTTGTTCAATTGACAGTAGTCAATGCAAAGCCTCCACGATCCATCATTATTTCTAACAAAGATCACTAGTGCACCCCATGGTGATACACTCAAATGTATCAGTCCCAAATCCAACAACTCCTTCAATTTTATTTTCAACTCCTGCAATTCAGGCGTTGGCATCCGGTAAGGTGTTCTCGCTATCGGTTCAAATCTAGGTTTCAAGTCAATTGTAAACTCCAACTCTCTTTCGGGTGGTAAACCTTGTAACTCTTCTGGAAATACATCTACAAACTCTTGTACTACATGAAGGTTTTCTAGTCCTTCTACCTCTCCCTTTTCATTCAGTGTTAATATTTCATATAACTTGCATCCATTGTGCATACTCTCCTGCAATTATAGGGAAGAAATAAACCTCATGGACACTCCCTGGTTTCTTCCTACAATCACTCTACTTTGTCCCAAATCATCCATCAAACTTAATCGTTTCATCTTACAGTTAAGTATTGCATCGTGTGATTCCAACCAATCCATACTAATCACTATGTCATAATATCCTAAGATCATGACATAAAGATCCACCTTCGTTACAAAGTCTCCTAAGTTAATGCTATAGTTTGTAACCTTTCCTCCGACCTTTTGTTTGGCACCTAATGCCATTTCTTCATACTTGAACTCATCCTGCTTGACTTCCTTTACCTTAATTCTCTTCAGCGTTGCATTAGGGATCAATCTCTCTGTAGCACCTAGATCTATCAATATATTGTAATTTTTCTCTACGATTGTACCTGATGCCTCTAGCACACTAGACTGGTGCTCAGCCTGGCAGTTGTTCACTTCTACATGTATCATGTGGGCCTTTCCCAAATCTCCAATGGTGGTGGGTCCAGATGATCTGACTGCTCTGGTCTTCTCAATCAGACAGTCTTAGTGGTAATGTGGCTCACCACATTTCCAACATTCATTCCTAAGTCATGTGTTCCTGTTCCCTGAAGTAGAAGTTGTTGGTCTAACAACCTGTGATCCTGATTTGCTCTATTGAACAAGCCTAAATTGTTGTTGTTGCGGATGACGTTGTTTTTGTTGTTGTGTTCCTCTATAAGGATACCTATGTTGAGGATTTTTTCGTTGTCGTTTCATGAACATAGGTCCTCTATAAGGATACCTCTGTTGATGATTTTGTCACTGTCATTTCATGAACATAGGTTCTCTAGAAGTATCTCGATACCCTAAATCTTGTCTAGCTGGTGTTGGGTGTTGTTGTGCTCCCGGTGTCGCTTGTACACCCTGTCTGGAAGGATTCCTTCCTTGACCATGGCCTAGGCTAGCATTTAGATACTGCGTTGGTTGAGACGTCATCGGCTGACTCCCATAATAGGATGTTGAGGGCTAATAAGAGATTGCTCCTAACATTGTTTTCCAAAGGTTCTGGAAAGGGTTTCCCCCTGCCGATCCAACGAGCATAGATACTGATCCTTACCCGGGGTTCCATTGACAATGGAAGGGGTTTCCCTCGGTTGGCATCCCTGACAAGGGAACTGATCCTTGCCACGGATTCCAAGGTCCTTGAGAAGTGTGTGTCCCCTGTGCAGGAATAGTACCCTCCGCGGGATTTTGTGATCCAAAACCAAGGTTGCCCTCGGTCGAGATGGCAGCTGACGAGAATGCATTGTTACCAAACATGTAGAACAAAGAGAACGACAAAGAACCCACCGGTGTGGTACTGGAAGAAGGTCCTTGATTACCTTCTCCAAACAAGCTATGATTCATGTTCGGCCAGGTGGGCTACTGAGAACCACTGCCAAGCAAGGGGGATGACGTAGGTATATGACCCCCGTCGTAAGGGAAAGCATTATAAGGGGCTGAGGTGCCCCCCATGGACCCTTGCAAATGAGCGTTTGATCTCCCTTCCCCCAGACCCATGGTCTGTAGGTTGGAATAGGTGAGGACCGAGTTCATATCAAAGTTGGGCATCCCGTATGAAAATGGAGGGCCCATCACACTCTGCATAAATGGTGCAGTTATTGTTGCCATGGATGGAATAGGACCACTTCCTAAGGTAAAGGCGGTCGAGACCATAGTGTCTTGGACCTGCGAAGGTGACTTAGGAAGCAAAACTCCCCCAGTTGTGGCAGCCGTAGAGGGAGTATGAGGACTCCCTGACGAAGTAGCAGTATTTTCTTCCATCACTTCTTGTAAGACTATTTGGCGCTTGTGATATGTTACTCTTGGGGG
This sequence comes from Picea mariana, assembly GCA_032191745.1. Taxonomy (NCBI): domain Eukaryota; kingdom Viridiplantae; phylum Streptophyta; class Pinopsida; order Pinales; family Pinaceae; genus Picea; species Picea mariana. The sequence goes on along the minus strand of JASDQU010102321.1, from coordinate 104,557 downwards.
GGAAAGTTGTATCGAAAGTGGCACTGACAAGTCAGTGATCGAAGGGCTATATAAACCAAGAGATTTCACTCCAAGGTCAGAAATAGTCGGTTCCTCTGGATACGAGTGTTATCCTCTCAGAGTTGGCTCGGGTACAGTTTCCTGTGGCCCGATCGCCTCAAATGACCCTTCTTGGTCAAGTCTTCACCTTCGTGGTAGTGGTGGTGGCTCCAAGTTAACCGATAGCAGGCCCAAAATCCTTCGCGACCGGTGGAGCTCTTGATCTTCCACTGTGTGAGAATATCACCGACACACTAAGGCTTTTCTAACGTTGAAGACCAAACACACACTACAAAAAGTTCTTATGATATGCAGCAAGAAAACCACTATACCCTTAAAAATACACAAAGAGTGCCCATGGAATGTAAATGGTCCACCATAAGCTAAGCACGAGGCCTATTGGCCCTGCCATAGTGGACTACAGTGTTTTCCAAACACCGAAATAGCTGGACCCAAGTCCGTGGCACCCCAACAACATGAGGTTGCATAGATGGGGGGGAGATCCTCAATATTGGCCATGGGAATAGTGCAGGTGAGTGAGGTCAAGTTTCGATCCACTCATCTCAAAACTCTCTCAGCCTCTCTGCCTAGAGTTACCCCCACTGTTGTTGTTGGTCTAGTGGTCGGTGCTAGTAATGCCTCTGGTCGTGGACGGCACTTGCTCCATGCAAAATTAGCTGGACACACTGGTCCCACATCTGTACATAAGAGATACAAAGTTGTCAGGTACTCTGGTATACATAAAAATGATATATATAAAAAGAAACTAAAAAATTAAAAACTTTTAAAAGCATACCTAAATCTCCTCCCTCTACTCTGGGAGGTACGGGCATGTCAGGATCCCTAAAGAAGTTGATCCCAGCATAGGGGTAGTCCTCTATAGCCGAAATCTACCGAGACCACCAATCAAAAAAAGTATCATCGAAGGCCTCAATGGTCCTCCCTCCCCCCTGTCGTGGTAGCAATGCTACACATATGCACATTGTTGGGAAGGAATCCACGTGCCCCTGTACTGTCTCTCATGGACTAATACTAGGTACCCTCTCGAAGAAGAAAGAGCACAGAATAGTCACGAACCTGAAGTTCTTGTTGTTCCTCCCATGACACTCTCTGAGCTGTCTCTTCATGCACTCTAGCATGGTTGTGCTCCAATCGAACACTTGTGCATTTAAGCACTGTACTGCGCAATGCATATGCACCTGGGAGGCCTGATGTAAAGTCACAGATCCAGTGATCCGCCCAATAAGTAAAACTATCACTTCTACTAATAGGTTGGTGATTTTGTGGATCGGTACCTGGGAACCCACTTTATCTATTTCGGCCTCGCAGTGTTTTCTGATCAACTCGGTAATGTTGTGAGGCCCAGGGGGAAAGGCACGAAGGTTGAATGGTTCTCCTCTCCTCGAGAGGCAAGTCAGAAAATAAATATCTTCAGTCGTTGGAGTCAACGACTGTCCCTTGAGCATAAACGCCTCTGCATCTGGGTGTCAGTAATCCACCAAGGCGTTCAACAGTAACAGCCTGGGTTGTGCCCTCATGAGTGGACACCGGAAGAATTTCCACAACCCGCATTGTTTTAATGCGGCGAAAACAGCAGGGTATTCCTCGACCAGTATATCAATGTCTTCATGCTCCCTCTCTCTCTCCAATGGACATACATTCTGCAAAATGTCAAGTTCAAATGTAACGCTCCCTAAGGCCTTAATCCCGCTGGCTGGGGCAAACACTACTATGTGGAACAACATCATTCTCATACTTAATTAATAACATGCATTTAAATCAAATTAAACACATTTAACTCAGAGTAAACACAAGATTACTGCTAACATAAATAATCCCTGGCATTAACAGTAATTCATATGCACAACAGAATACATGATACATATAAGCATCACAAGCATGCAAAACATAATATTAAGCATAAGCTGATACTTATCTTTGAAACCCTGGTAATTCCACCAACTACGTGTAGGCCTTCCACGAACCTCCCAGCCTTAGACCAAGCTGCTCATCACTCTCGGCAGTAGGTCACCCCCGAGCTGGGACTAAGCTCCACCCAGGGCAAGGAATCCTAGTCTAGGCTGAGGTTATAGGGAAAACTGCACAGAATAACCAGAAGGATTCTTCCCAGGATGCCTTCTTACACCCACTACTAATAGACTCTCATTCCCCACATGCATGTTCCACCTGGGAGTATACACCTTCACAAGAATAGTCCATCGGTGCTTCACCTCCCTCTCTGGGCCTTGGCAATAGGCTGGATCAGGAATTCTCAGAGCTCTGAAGCTGGTGCTGGACTCTCTCTGGGAGAAAACCACTTCCCAGCAGACTCTCTCACCTGGAGGGAGTTTCTCACGGGCCTGACAACCTGCTTCTTCTACCACAGGCCTAACAACTCGCTTCTTCAACCAGTTTCAGTCCAATTTCCACAAGGTGAGGATAACAGCAACAGCAACTGGTCAATTCCACTCAGGAAAAACAGAAGGTAACAACCCAAAGATAGTTCGGGTACAGACTCGACTCTGCAAGAGAGAATAGGCTGGGCTCACAGCGTACATAGGTGACACAGCTCAATCCATGGGTTTGCCACTAGTTTCAGGGTGCGTGACAAGGAATCAATGTAGAGGTCGAACACAGACTCAAATGGTTCAGACGATGGATATGTTGGCTTCTCAGGAAAACATTACAGTTTTCTGGTTTCCAAGCTGCGTGAGGGTATGCAGAGGTCGAATACAGAGGCCACAGGATTCACAGTTCAGACAGTCGACGGTCGAATGGAGGAGGAACCCCCAACATGGCTCAACTCAACAGTTTTAACTACATGCGCTTGGGTTGACACTTGTCACCCATGAAGCTCATTCCTTCCCATTTGGAAGTCCCTCGTCCTTCTAAAGAACTTAGGATAAAACATCACATTTCACATGGCTTTTGGAATAATATTAAAATATTATTCCCTAGGACTTAAGCCCCTAGGCTCAACAATTAGCCTCTCTTTCCAACCTTCCAGCCCCCAATCCCTTACCCACTCTGTGGAAGCTTAGTCCCCCATCACTCATTCATTGTGGTCGGTCTGCACGCAACGGTGTTTATATTTTTATTAATGTTTTGCATGATTACATATACAAAAGCATTCTCCCGGCCTTAACACTTAGGTTCTCTGGCCTAATAACACATAAGCCCACCAACTTATATAAACTTGGCTCACCATCCTATAAAACATAATTACAATTCATAATGAAAGCTTTATACTTCATAGACATGATTTACAACAGGGCTCGGCCTTGGGGACATTACATCAAAGGGGAGTTAAATAATGCATTTTCACTTTTTCCATATGTTAGAGGGTGTACGTTGGTTGTACTGGGCACAGTCGTGTATGTACGATGGTTGTACTGGGAACAGTCGCATATGTACGCGGGAAAATTATTGTTTGCCTGCATGCATACGTGGGTTGAGCTTAGACAGCCCACGTACACACAGGGCCAACCTTTTTAAGGGTGTGCACCCCCCAAACAACAAAAAGAAATGCAGAAAGAAAGTATGCAAATGCAAGAGGAGCTAGTTTGTACTTACTTGGTCCAAGCGGAAGTTCATTTCGTCCACTGAAGCTCCTGGAATCAACTTCTTTCACAAAGGGGTGTTTTTGGCCTTTTGCTCAATTCTCAATTTGCAATGGTGATAATGAGCTGCCAACTTCTATTTATAGAATTTTTTGGCCTTTTTGTCATTTTTTGACCCCTTTTTGTCGTTTTTCCTGGCTTGAAAATCATGTAACATGGTTCTTGAGTTTCTCTTTGGATGTTACGATACACTTTACGTTTGGTTCGATGAACTTTTTGGGAGTTGGGGCACTTTTAAGGTCCTTTGGTGAAAAGTCATTTTCCAACTTTGTGCATTTAAGTTAGGATTCCACCTCCACTTGTTGCACCTCGTTGTCTTTTTCGCTTTACCATAGGATCGACCACATTGAATTGTGACACGAAACCGTCATTGCTACTCTGTAAGTGTTGTGATTTAGTGGTAGAGCCTACCTTCACATGGATTCCCTAGGTAGATCCTAGTTGCATTTTGGTGGCCATGTCGTCCTTAATGACTTTAGGCTCGAGAGTCCTTTTAGTCTTGTCTTAATTACGAGTTTGAGCCTTTACATGTGTGATATGTCATCACTCTTGGCTTCACCCTTGGGACTCCCAAAAAAGGGTCTTCTTTTAAGCCCTTTTCAGACCCTCTAAGCATGAAAAGATTGTTGAGCGATCTTGTTGCCCTTCATCGTCGTCAAAATCAAATTTGAAGGAATGTCTTTACGGCAGTAGTTTACCCCTTTTTCGGTTCGAACAGTCAATTGTACGAACAAAGGTATACTCTAGGAACTCTGGTTCGCTAGAAGAGTATTCTCAGGTATAAGTTTAACCCTTTTTCGGGCCTTAGGGACTAAATTTACGAAAAAGGAACCCTCACGAAGTCCATAGTTAAGCTCTTTTCAGACTCCCTAAAATTGAAAAGATCATCGAGTGAGCTTGTTTCTTCACACTCGTTAAACTGGTCCAAAAGAACATCCTCCACGGAGTCCATAGTTAAGCTCTTTTCAGACTCCTTAAAAGTGAAAAGATTGACGAGTGACCTTGTTCTTTCACACTCGTTAAATGGTTCAGAAAAACATCTACTGGCATGACTTTACCCCTTTTTCTGACCTATAGATTAAGGAGGAAAAAGGTACACCTCGGGAGATTCGTCTCGCCGGGAGAGTTCTCTTAAGTAGAATTTATACTTTTTCGGGCTAAGGAGACTAAATCTATAAAAAGGCAGCAAGTCCATAGTTAAGATCTTTTCAGACTCCTTAAAATTGAAAAGATTGTCGAGTGATCTTGTCTTTGTCACACTCGTTAAAATGGTTTTGAATAGACATATTTTCGGTGCTAATTTATCCCTTTTTCGAGCCGACTAGACTATCTTCGAAAAAGGTACCCCAATGGAGTCTTCTTTTATTCTTTTTCAGACTCTCTAAAAATGAAAAACACTAAGCTTACCTTCTCTGGGCTCATAAAAAATACATTGGAGAGGGTTTTCATTGTGTCTTGCTAATCACAGTTGCATTCCTGTGTTTTTTGGCCTAATTCTGGCTCCATGTGGCTCTCAACTGAACCTTTGAAGCATGCTTTACACACAAGCCTTGTAGCACTTTGCCTCTGCAGTCTGACACCTTGACTCATGGAGGAATTTTCCCGAGTGTCCTTTTCCTACACATGTTTTCTTGCTATGAGAATTAGTTTGTTCCTTGTGCTTGGAGCTAGTTTTCTTACAACACTTGTTCCTCTTTTGTAACGTAGCATTCTTTTATTCTTTTTCAAGCTTTCAAAATATTGAAAAAGACAAAAAAAACAAATATACCCCAAAAAGAGGATGGGAAAAGTATTTTCTTTTTATGGCAGCACAACAAGTCGCCCTTGGACAAAGAACATCCTTTCGTTTGTTCGTCAAGATTTGGGATTTAATATGACCTTAGGAAGTTGTTCTCGTAACATAGAGTTGTGTCCTCCTCCGTTTGGTTATCCTTCCTAACACATGGAGAGTTTGCGTTGCCTCCTACATCGTGAACTTATTTCAATGTCATGTTGCCTGAGTCTGATCATTAGTCTTGGTATTGTCCAAGGGAAGTTTTACCCAACTTGAGTCGGCCTTTTTGCAGTTTGTCTCTTGACCTCATGCTCAGCCATCCCTGAAGTCCAATCAAGTCCTTGTTCGAAATCAATGAAGTTCTATGCCTGATCACCAAGATCCTCTTGTCAGTTCCCCGATGAATCGTCGAAGACCTCTGGGTAGTGAAGTTGTACACTCACATTACACTCCTACCCAAGTTTTGAAGATCTTGAAGTTGTTTCTCGAGCTCTGAAGACTTCATCTCCAGCCATCAGGCGTTTTTGGCTTCTTGAAGATGGATACTATACATGTATATATTTGATTTTGAGATGCAGATCTGTTGTGTATTGCTTGCGGCTACACTTTATATAGTTATATGACATGGATATGAAGTGTATTTGATTGGCAACCATGATTTATTTCATCCCGAGCATGGGTATGCCTGCCTCGGTGAGACAATTGTTATTTTGCAGATGGCACCTCTCGAACTCTGGTCCCGGGCTCACTCGCTTCGTACGTTGGTAAATATTTGTAATGTATTTTGGCCATCAGATGCTCTTTTGACCTAACACTTTAGGGGTATATGTTATAATCCTAAATTGCACCACACATGTAGACCTGGCACTAGGCCATCTTACTTACTATTTTTGCCAAGCCAATATAGAACAACTCTTCTTAAAAACATTATTTTTGAAGATGTACGCGCCCTGCACCATTATTGTCCACGTATGTATGCTAGCTGCACCACTACTGCTTATGTACATACGCTAGTTGCACCATTACAGCCCGTGTATACTCACAAAAGTTGCAAAAAACAAAAAGTTTCAAGGGATTCATTGAGATTACGGGATATTAGGTGGTTTCTTAACCAATTGACCGCCTATAGCCCATCACCCAACCAAATAACCATATTTTTTTCATATAAAAAGAGGTGTCGGGGTCTCATTCCAAGGAGAAACATAGATACAGTGAAACTCTGCCACATTGTGAGTTTTGAGCCAGAATTCCCTATTCTCACATTTTTCCTCATCCATAAGCCTATGCCCATTCTCTAGAGAGAAGTGTGAGAGAAGAAGGATACGTGGAAGCAGTTGGAGCTTAGTGAAGAGGAGCCCAAGACCAGGTTCGAGGAGCAGTGACCGATCTCATTTTGTAAGTAACTCTGTGAAATTAATATAAAGAAGTACTTTTTTTGTCCCACCATATGATGTGTTCAATCTTCATGTTTGATCTACATTTTGTTATGACATCTAACCCACTAATTCATATATAGAGTGCATGTTCATAGTTTCATGTTTGTCTTTTGGTGAATGCAGGTCATCCTTGGGAGGAGATTCGCAGTCGAGAAGTGATCGAGCGCATAGGGATCGACACCGGATGCGGAGTTTAAGGTAAGACTACCAGATCCCTATACTTTTTACTTTATGCATGAATGTGGGGTGTTGTCGGGATAGTTGTTAAAAGTAGGAGACTTTAGATGGTTAGCTCTGCCTGCACTTTAGAACCCTAGTGTAGTCTGTAGGGGTTTTTCCCACTATAGTGGCTATGAGGGCCTTCTGAATTGCATCTTGTAAATACGGAGGCATAACGATCTGTACCTTTGCATGAATGTTGAATTTAAGGCCAAACACAAACTTGTTGACCTTTAACTTCTCCATGTTCATATATGGAGCATACCTAAGTAACTCCATGAATATGGCCTCATACCCTGGCACTGTATGACTACCCTGTCATAAGGCATTGAACTCATTAAGTTGACGCTCAATGAATTCCTTGGACAAGTACCTCTCCTGGAACCATTCCTCGAATAGCTCCCATGACACATCTTCGATGGCCATGTTTAGTTGAGGTAGGAGCGCCTTCCACTATAGAAGAGCACTCCCCTTCATTTGAAATACCACCATGCAGACTTTCATGTTGGAGGTGTAATCATGAAGTGCGAAGCACATCGCCATGTTCTCCAACCGTTCCTTAGAGGCTAAGCTATCTGTGGCACCCATGAACTCAAGAAACTTCACCTTCTTAAGTTCTTTTTGTATACTAGCACTACCATACAAAGCACGCTATGAACCCTCATTGGGTACATGAACTCTACCCTCATCTCGATCCATGTGGTTAATCAATGCCTTGAACATCCTCTGGAAGGATCTCATCAAACCTACCACATCTCCCACAACAACCTGTTCTGGCTCAATATTCTGCTCATCTCCTTGGAGGTTAGACCCTTCTGGCATGGGTACTATCGTAGGTGTCACACCTCTTCCTCCAGCACCACGTCATCTACTTCCCCTGTGTCCTTTAACCATGATTACTTGCAAGAACAATTTCAAATTTGTGATCTAATTCAATCATTTATTTTAACACAGTGGATGGCATAACGGTCTTATTTCGTAGGGTTGAACTTTCTCTGATACCATATGTAATAGCCCCTATGTTATTTCATATAAGTAATTGAGAACAGTAATAGATATATTTTTTTTTAACATTAACAAACATTATTTGAACAAGTGAAACAGATATTAACATACTTCAGCAATACAAATTCTATTCCATTCATCTCATTGCACAACTAGATTTAGATACAACTTCAATGTATTTAGGATCTACCAAATCACATACATCACAATAATTTCTACCCACCCAACCTATCCTACAAGGTCAGGACCTCCAAGACACATAATCAACACTCAAGTCTAGGATTCATCCAATTGATTTTGACCACTTAAGGTCTCAAGACTGGTGATTTTTCTGAGGAACAAGGAAGAATCTAATTCATGTATCCAACTCAAATCTAAACTCGGTATTAATTATCAATAAAGTACTAAATCATAACACAATTTAAATCATCAAATTCCCAATTACTAGTCTAGTTTTTCTTCCCCTAAAAGTTATAATAACCATAAGTAACCATCATCTAGATAATGTGTCATATCCTTATGAATTCCATCATATAATTACAAGTCACCATGAACATATATCTCTCTTTTCCAAAGGAAATACAGGCATCAGTCATTAAACAAAATTGAAAACATCCTTCCAACGCACAATCAAGTAAGCAGACATTATGAGTTAGCATAATCTATATGTGTATAAATTGAAAGAGAAAAGAAGAGAAGAGAGAAGCTTTCTAACACCGAGAGAAACCTGTAAACCTTATGTGTACTTTCTGGACCAAAAGATACTGAGGTAAGTAAAATTTGTGTCTATGTGCTTGTTGAATCCTGAAAGGAGAAAATAAATTTTGTTTTCAGATCCAAATTATCTCCTGGGAGTCATAGAACAAGGTTTGGCCAGTGCCAAGGCGAGAGATGCACAAAAGGACCTTTGAAGTACAAAGCTCAGAAGGAAACCGCACCATGTGCACCACAGTTTGAGTCATCTAAGTGACGAACCTCCATGAGGGATAACAAGGGTAATTCTCCATGGGAGAATTCTTTTGTTTTACTTTGAGTGGATGAGATCTATTCGAGAGGATTTGAAATACCATCACCATTATATCAGACAGGAGATGTGCACTAGTTAAACCATAAAACCTTTAGACTTTGTTACTTCAGAAGACTAGATTTGTTTGTAATAAGGGAGCCCCAAAACCCGAAGTCGTGGAGTGAAACTACATCGTAGGTCGATGAATGGATGAGGATCGTTGGATCCTCAATGGTTCAATTTTTTTAGCGAGTTTGGTTTGTAACAATTTAAGAGTTAAGAAAACTTGAAGCTCCAAAATCTCGTAGTGAAGGATTGTCGTAGATCTGGCAATCTATCATGGGTTGTTAGATCTGCAAGCCTTCATTCTTCGATGGTTCGGTAATTCGGCACTTTGGCATAATCAGAATCATGAAGTTAAAGGTTAAGGAACTCCCAGAGTCCTGAAGTCCGGAGTAAATCTTGTTTGTTAGTTGATGGAAGGATGGGGGCCGTAGATCTCTAAAGTATTCAGGAATCGGCTCTTCGGCTAAGTTAAGGTGTAGGTGATAAGGATTAATATAAACTTGAACTTATGAAGTCCTGGAGTGAAGGTCATCCATAGATATATCAATTTATCGAGGATCATTAGATACTTTATAACACTGAGCCCTTGTCCTTCGGAGGTTCATGAGTTCGGCTCTCCAGAGGAAATGAGTTGATGTTTACAAAAAGTGAGGAACTCCCGGAGTTTCGAACTCTGGAGTGGACGACAACCATTGATTTGAGTAGGAATGTAAAACATCGGATCTCTGATCCCTTCGGAGGTTCAGAGATCCAAGTGAAACAGTTCCAAGTTGTTTAAGTGAAGAAAAACCCCGAAGCCCAGAGTTCCGGAGTGGATCTCCACCATAGGTTCTCGCATGAGGAGAATCTTCGTCAGTCGTTGGATAAAATTCATAAAGTTTAATGAGGAATATGGAAGAGTAGCGTTAACCTAAAAATTTCGGTCAACTTAGCTTATGACCGAATTCGGTCGGTAGAACTCCAGGTGAATATAAGTGTTGAAGTTGAAATACATCTGGAGCACTAAAGTCCTGGAGCTCCGAACAACGCCCTTTTTCCCAGCGTTAGGTTCTAGCCCAAGGTCACATGTATAGCTTTGTCAAAGAAAAGGATCTAACACACTACAGCTTTAAAAAATCAAACTCCGAAAACTTTCAACAGGATTCCCACGATCTCGAAATTTTGGATTTATAATACTAAAATACAGAGAGTCCACACTACTAATAAATCCATTTTTATCAACATATTTAACAGAGAAACTCATAACAATTCGGATTGAAACAAAACCAACAGAGTCCATAATACAATGAAATTGAATTGACATACACGTTAAGAAGAAATTGGTACAGAATTTCGGATCTAGGATGAGATTCAATAGAGATCCCATCATATGAATTAATTTCGATTTAAATAAAATTTGACAAAGAAACTCATGATATAATTTTGGAACTAACTCATAGGGTTACCAGTGAACAATGCACTGTTGAATTTCCAAATAATCTCAACTAAAAACTCTATCATTCAAACTTCTAACATGGATAAAGTATAAGTTTTTGAACATAGAACATACATAATATAAATTCTAATTCCATAAAGCGGATCAAGCCATCCCAAATTTGAGAGCGAAAAACGTCCGAAATTACAACGAAATTTTAAATATAAACATTGTAATTATTATCCACTTGGCAACAATTGTAATTTAAAAATTATAAACTTTGAACTAAAATTTGTTGACGGTAGTTGTAACAATTGGAATTCATGCTTTCCAGCGATTCTACAGTGGCCCTGTTAGTCTAACATGCAACTACACTAATACTATGAATAAAATTCAGAATATAAAAATATTAGAACCAATGAATGTTGCGTAATGAAGATGCCTTTCAAAGTTTTGTGTTGCTTCCTTTCCTTCACTTGCTAATCACAGAGAATTCATTGGTACCTCCCAACCAATGCTAGGGGTACTCTTCTTCCCCCTTAGCCCCCCGAGCTGCAAAGGGGCCACACACAAGAAACCAACAAAATAGCTCCAAGACTTGCCCTCAAAAGGAATATCTTCAACTATTTTTTTACAAGCTTGGTATCCCAACTCTCACAAGTAAAACATAGTCCAATAAAAATTTGGTAGCATAAAAATGCTCAGAAATAAGATCCTTTTCTCCTCTCCAAAAATTGTTTTTATAGAAATTTCTTCCCTGACACATTTCCTCATGCACAAATTATTAACTTTTTAGTCCATTTTAATTTGGATTAATCACTCACACATTTTTCACATTCTCCCCAAGTTACACCAGCATTTACCAATTTTATTTTATTTAAAAAAAAAAGGTCAAATTCCCTCACAATCCTCAATGTGTTTCTATCTTCACTCCTAGGTGTCCCTTTGTTCCCCAAATTCTCATTTAAGGAGTGTCTCCTAAATAGATCTTAGTTAGAGTTTAATTAGGAGTCTTCTTCTAGTTAGACTAGTGTAGTTTGACTCTAGATTCTATTCTATGTACACCCAACCTCTCAAGTTATTATTCATTTCTATTTAAAATTCCCTTTTTATTAAATTCATGCACACATATGCATTTTATTCAATCTTTATATTTTTCTCACTTTTTCTAGAATTAGATTTATCACAAACCTAATATTTTAATTAGTCCCCAATTTAAACTTAGACTTAGGTCAAATATTAGACTTAGGCTTAGACTCTTGTTAGGTTTTTTCAACTAAAATTCTATTGTTTACTTTATTAGTTAATCCAACAAGGTCTAAATATTTCAATGTTTTCTAGGCCATCTAGATTTATTGACTCAAGTTTAATTATGTGATGTTCCCTTCGAGACGCACATCCTTGCTCCAAGGGTGCCACTTGCCTTAGACTTGTTTTTGGAAGTTGTCCGACCCTTGGAGTCAACACTCCACTCGATCAAACTTGTGAGAGACTAAGGGCTTCTAAGGAATAAGGGTTCTTCCTTATTGTGTGCTCCTTAGAAATGTTCGTGAGAACCTGTCTCAACATGCCCTCACGAAATTGTGGACCTTTCGAACTAAGTAATCATTAACCTACAGTTCATACCATGGTAGGAGTGCTAGTAGGTTGTGACAGGGACGTTGTCACTCCTCTCCCTCTATTGTCTGGTTTCTATGTATGGCCCCTCTACTCCTTATGTGAGTTGGATTAGCAAGCATCGTCAAGCCTGCATCCACTAACAAAAACATGTCAATAATTCCATATACATAAATCATATTATAATCAATCATACAACATATGTGCGTGAAATGCAATACTCAATAGATACAATCCACTCCCTGACTCAATACAAAGTCTAAGGGAATCCATCGATGCCATCAGCATCCTTAACCTATCATGTGTCCTACACATTCAGGACAACTTCTCAAAAGCATCTGTCAATATATATACATCAATAAAATCAATAGGCCATAACACCTCAACATCATCATATATAACCCATAATATGAATGAAATCACAAAGTACCACACCTGGATCACTTGTAAGCAAGTGTCTATTATAAAAACAAGATCATGAAGCAAAAAATAAAACAAATGCATAAATAAAACATAGAAGATACACAATACAATAGAGACACAGATATACGTGGTTCAACCAGTTTGGGCTATGTCCACAAGAGAAATTTCCAGGTCCTTCCTTTATTATTATCCAACAGATGAAGGGATACAACCTACAACACACCCATTGTAACTTCCTCTTCTTTCTCTCACGTTATCCTCTCTTGGAATACAATATTCGCTATAATTCATAGTCGGAATACATTTACCTCATAAAATAGGGTTGCCTTCTAGGGAAAAAAAACATAACATAACTTCTACCGTCATATTTGCAACCTTATAATGAACGGTCCATATTTACAATGAAATTACAATATACGTTTTTAAGGAAAAAATTCCTTCGGGGGCTTCGCCCCCAAACCCCTGCCGAGGACTCGCTTTCCCTCGGACCCCGCACAGAGGGTAACCCCCTCTACACTCCTCCACATCCCCTACACTCCCCCACGTGGAGGAGTGTACATTCTTCTAGGATAAAAAGTCTTCATGGGGTATAAACATGGCTGAAAACAAAGACCTATGAATTAGGAAGATAATCACGGTCCACAACCAACAATCTCCCACTTGGAGACTGATCTCAATAACTCCACCATTGTTGTATATGATTGACTATGATCCTTCTTGGACCTGAAAAATTTCTCATCTTCATCTTCATGCTTGAAGACCAGCTGAAACTGAGAAGGAACTCAGTTTCTCACGGGTTACTCCCTTTGTTAACATGTCTACATGATTGTAGCTAGTGTGTATCTTTTCCAACTTCAAATGTTCATCTTCCAAGATGGATCGTATGAAATGGTACCTAAGATATATATGCTTAGTATTCTAATGGAAGGTTGAGTTCTTTGCAAGATGAATGGCACTCTCACTGTCATGGTAAAACCTGTTATTCTTCTACTTCTTTCCCAATTCCTCTATAAACCTTTGTAACCAAATCATCCATTTACTATCCTTTGTAGTAGCAACATACTCTGCCTCTGTTGTTGAAAGTGAAACAACCTTTTGCAGTTTCAAAATCCAACTTACTGATGTTCCACCTATAGTAAAAACATACCCAGTGGTGCTCCTCCTACTATCTATATCACCTGCCATATCTAAATCAACATATCCCTGTAGAACAGTTTCTGAACCTCCAAAACATAATGCATGAGTAGCAGTACCTCTCAAATACATGAGAATCCACTTTACTACCTCCCAATGTTCCTTACATGGATTGTTCATATACCTTCTCACAACTCCCACTGCATGTGCAATATCTGGTCTTGTGCAAACCATCACATAAATCAAGCTGCCAATTGTTGATGAATAAGGGACTCTGGACATGTATTATATATCCTCTTGTGTCTTGGGACACATTTCCTTAATTAATTTGAAATGGATAGCCAAAGCTGTACTAACTGGTTTTGCATTTTGCACTCTAAACCTCTCCAACACCTTCTCTATGTACTCACCCTGAGACAATGTCAATTTGCAATTTTTCTTGTCTCTTGTTATTCTCATACCAAGGTTTTACTTTGCAGCACCCAAATCCTTCATTGCAAATGAATTAGATAATTTTTTCTTGAGCACATTTATATCTTGCATATTAGACCCTACAAAAATCATGTCATCTACATACAATAGCAAGATAATATAGCTTCCATTTTCTAGCCTTTTAAAATAAACACAGTGATCATAATGACATCTACTATAACCTTGTTCCATCATAAACCTGTCAAACTTCAAATACCATTGCCTTGGATCTTTCTTTAGTCCATACAAGCTCTTCTTCAACCTGCATACCAAATTCTACTTTCCTTTGACATCATACCCATGTGGTTGTTGCATATAAATCTCTTCCTCCAAATCCCCATGGAGAAAAGTTGTTTTTACATCNAATTGAAGTCATTTTAACAACAAGAGAAAATATTTCATCAAAATCTATATCTTTCTTTTGTGCAAACCCCTTTACAACAAGTTTATCCTTGTACCACTTTTTGCCTCCATTTTCTTCCTTCAACTTGTAAACCCATTTATTCTGTAATGCCATTTTTTCTGCAGGCAACTCAACCAAATCCCAAGTCTAGTTATTTACCAGGGAATCCATTTTGTCTTTCATTTGTTGCTCCCACTTCTTTTTAGTGTCTACCTTCATTTCCTCTTCATAACATTCTAGTTCACCAAAATCAGTCAACAATAATAATACAATGAAGGAGAGTATCATTCAAGGGGTCTACTTAACCTAGTATATCTTCTAACAACACTTGCAGGAGTTTGAGCTATCTGTTGCTCCTGTTGTTGTACATTTTGATTTTCTGGTACCTTTGGAGTTTCATTTTCAATAATCTCATCAAGAACTGTGTATTCTAGTTTTTCTTTTTCTTGAATCTTTCCTTGCAATTGATCTTTGTACATGACCTTCTCATTGAATATGACATCTCTACTCCTAATAATTTGTGATTTTCATAATCCCATAAGTGATAACCAAAATCATTAACATTGTATCCAATAATGGTACACTTCTTGGATTTTGCCTCAAGCTTTGTTCTATTTTCTTTATCAATATGGACAAATGCTTCACAATCGAAAGTATTCAAAAAATAATAGTTTACCTTTTTACCTGTCCATGCCTCCTTTGGAATTCCACCATCTAAAGAGCTTGGAGGTCCTTTGTTCATTAAGTACAATAGTATCTACAACATTTTCCCATAATTGTAAGGGAAAACCAGCATGCAATCTCATACTCCTTGCACGCTCCATGATTGTCATGTTCATACTTTCTAACACATCATTTTCTTGTGGTGTTCCTGGAACTATCTTCGCTCTACGAATCCCATGGTATGAACAGTAATAATCAAACTCCTTGCTGCAATATTCACCTGCATTGTCTAATCTAAGACACTTCAACATTTTTCCTATCTCATTCTCAACCAAAGATTTTCATTTCTTAAAAGTATCAAAAACATCATATTTTTGATGAATGTAATAAACCCAAGTTTTTCTAGTTGCATCATCAATAAAAGTATCGTAATAACAAGAGCCACAAAGAGATTATACTTGACTTGGTCCCCATACATCTGTATGCACAAGCTCTAACCTTTCACTCTTCTTTTATTTTTTGACTCTGAGAAATATGAGTCTCTTTTGTTTTCCATAAACACAATGCTCACAAAAATCCAAATCAATTTGTTTAAGATCTGGCAACAAATTTCTTTTGTGAAGTATCTACATCCCCTTCTCACTCATGTGTCCAAGCCTATGATGCCATGGTTTTGTATCCACTCATGTAGAAGCTAAAGAAATAAAAGAGTCGGTATTACCATTACATAAATACAATGTACCTACCTTCTCTCCTTTTGCTATCACCAATGATCCTTTGATAACCTTCTACACCTTATCTGTAAATATGGATATACAATCTTCAATTTCCAACTTCCCTATTGAAATCAGATTTTTCCTTAGATATGAAACGTGTCTTACCTCTTTCAACAACCATTGCTTTCCATTCCTTTGCTTTATTTTTACTTTTCCCATTCCAACAATTTTGCATGGTGCAACATCACCCAAATGAACTTGTCCAAAATCACCTTGAACATAATCTAGAAAATGTTTCCTATGGGGTGTGGCATGAAATGAAGCCCCTGAATCTATTACCCAAGACTTAGAAATATTATCTACAGAAAGAATTTGTTTGTTTGGAGCTCTGCACTATTTCTTCAGATGTCCTTTCTTCCCACAATTCCAGCACACTATCTTTCTGAGTCTGGATTTGGATATTCCCTTCCTAGAATTCTCGTGGTTCGTTGAGCCCTTTCCTCTATACTTTTGTCTTCCCTTGTTCTCCGTGTTTAACGTATTACCTAATGTCTCACCTGTGCTTTTCCATCACATTTCCTCACTAAGGATAACACCAACAACATCGTCAAATTTTAAAGTGTTTGAACCAGAGACAGAGTTACTTAGAGCCATGACCAAGCCATTCCAGCATTCTGGCAATGAGCACAAGATTAGAAGAGCCCTAACCTCATCATCAAAATCCACTTTTACAGAACTTAATTGATTAGTAACCGTATTAAATTCATTTAAATAATTTGCGTCAGACCCACCTTTTAACATCTTCATATTAAATAATATTTTCATTAGAAATACTTTATTGGATGTTGAGGATTTTTCATACAATTTAGCCAATGCATCCATCAGCTGCTTCGTTGTCTTTTATTTTGAAATATTGAAATCCAATGACGCTGCCAAGATCAATTGTATCGTTCCTAGAGCCTTTCTGTCAAGAATCTCCCATTCTTCGTCCTTCATGGCTGTCGGCTTCTTTGTTATTCCACCCAATAGTAGGAATAGATCCTTTTGATATAAATAATCTTCCATATTCATCTTCCATAACTGGTAGTTTTGGTCGTTAAATTTCTCGACCCTAAACTTTCCATCTTAAGCCATTGCTCCCACTCGAACCAAGAACCCTCTTTTCCTGCGAGTTACCTTTCGCTCTGATACCAGTTGTTAGAAAAACAAGATCGCAAAGCAATAAAATAAAACAAATGCATAAATAAAACACAGAAGATACACAATACAATACAGACATAGATATATGTGGTTCACCCAGTTTGGGCTACGTCCACCAAAGAAATTGCCAGGTCCTTCCTTTATTAGTATCCAGCAAATGAAGGGATACAACCTACACACTCATTGTAACTTCCTCTTCTTTCTCTCATAGTATCCTCTCTCAGAAAACAATATTCACTATAATTCATAGCCGCAATACAATTCCCTCAATAAAGATGGTTTCCTTCTAGGGAAAAAAACCCTAACACAACTTCTACCGTCAAATCTGCAACCTTATAATGAACAGTCCAGA
>JASDQU010102321.1:70758-86920 GCA_032191745.1 Picea mariana | reverse complement strand
ACAGTATCCTCAAAGAATAAGTCAATAATAGTGTGCTCAGTAGAGTGGGATGTTACACTAATACCGTGTCTACACCCCCTAGAGCTATGATGTAGAGTTGTTGATCTACATTCATGGATCAACATTAGTACATACTTATCCATCCTTACTCATTTTCACTGATTTTTCTTTTTTCCTCGTATTTTCTTTACTTAGTCACATTTTCTTTTTCAAATGCATATTGAGGATCATGCCACCATAAAATTCCCAAGTTCGTAGGCTCGCAAGCCTATGTAACTTTACTTAGTCAAATTTTATTTTCTTGCAATCCCAACACTTAGTCATTTTTATACGTTGCAGGAGACAAACCCATTCTTGTCTCACAAATCCCCACGTCTCATTACCTTTTTCATACTTAGTCAATTATTTGATAGCGGATGTGGGACACTAGTCTTTCCATTTACCTTTTTTCCCTCATGCTTGTGTCCTGCAACCCACAATCTCACATTCTACAAAATGGACCTTTCACTTTCCTGACCCACATATCGTCCTCTTCTTATACTTAGTCTATTTTCTCATTGCAAATGTGGGAGTCATCCCCTTTCACAATTTTCATTTCCCATGCCTTGTGTCCTACATCTCACAATCCCTCATTCATCATATTTCACTCTCCATTCCTCTTTTTGCACTTCCATACTTAACCATTTTCCATATTCCATGACATCACATCACCATTTCCCGATCACATTTATTTCCTCCCACCACATCATCTGCCACTTGTGTGAACATAATACCATTATTAAAGTGGAAAATATTTCGTAATGATTTGTAATAAATTCTAAATCTTACCGTGTGAGTTGGAAACTTTGAAATAATATCTATGGTGGTTAATAATCAAGAAAATACATGGTAAATTAAATAAATAACTAATATGCCATGTTGTAAAAGGTTATATCGACAGTACTATCATCCATTGGTAAGAATAGAAAGAAGTGTAAATTATGTCAAGTATAAGAAAGGGTGTGTATTGTGGAGATACAATTAACACTCTCGGACATGAATACCACGAGTTCCAGTGGTTGCAAGCCTACAAGTGGTACAAGGCTCTCCCTCCTGCTGAGAAGAAAAAAAACCAAGTATGGACCTCAAGCATAGCACTGTCGATTGTGTGCCTGAGGTAATGGATTTCAAAGAGTTATTTCTCTGGTACATGGACAAATTTGATACAGAAATAAGGACAATTAAATTTCAGGGAAGAATCCCATTTCCTTGGTTCCTTTGATTTTCACGAAAATGTTATGGCTTCCAAACCCCACCATGCAATTCAAGAATGAAGAAGTCGATGAATTTCTTAAGGAACAAAGAGGAATATCATACCTAAATCATGGCACATTACCCCTTAATTAGGGCATATTACATTAGTATTGTTAATTTATTTATGTCGTCTTCGGTCCATTAGTTGCAATTGTACCTCCTAGTCTCCCATATATACCAAGGAGACCTTTTCATTTGGAATTATCTTGTATTTGTGAATTCATGTGTTGTATAAGGAGGTTTCCCCCTTGAAGAGACTTATTATATGAATTTATCTATTTTTCAAGGTTTGGAGTACTTATTCTGAGGTTTTTATGCTATTTTGATATTTGGTTCTTAACATTTGGTATCAAAGCTAGACAATCCTTGGGACTGGCTTCTTCAAAGCAAGTCTTCTTGGAATTTTTACTACAAATTTTTTTATGGAAGCTTTAGAGATCTATAATTTATATGGTGTAGAGGAGAATAATAGATATAACTTGGGTCCAAATTTCAAATCTTGGTTCATTATATTTTTGGAGATACATTGTGTTCAAGTTAGGGTTTGTGACTAGTCCTGAAACTAGTTTGAAACAAGCCTTCTTGGAATTTTCGCTCCAAATTTGTTTTGGCTTGGTTTTAGGTTATGAAATTTTTATGATACACATGCAGAATAGTGAAGTATATTGTGTAAAAATTTCAGCCTTTGATTCTCTGTACCCGAAAATTTATTCTCTTAAGAAATTAGGGTTTTGGGCTAGTCCATATTTCAGCCTAAAATAGGTGTTCTTGGGAAAAATTTTATATCTAAAGATAAAGACCTCCAAATTGAGCGAGAACTATTCCATTGGTTATGGTATGAACCAAATTTTTAGTAGTGCAAATTTAAATTTCTGAAGTGAAGACAATGACATATGACATGCCATACAAGTTCACTCTCTTGAAAGGGAAAAAATCATCACATCTTGGGAAAGTTATCATAAAATTCTCTTGGAGAATCGAATATTGGTATAACCTATGGGGTCGGAAAGAAGACACATCAAGATACCTCAAACTGAAATTTTAGACTCAGAAAAGCCGAAATTGCAGAGCTACATCAGAAGAAAGGTCAGCTAGTAGAACATTCTCCAAATCAGGGTTTTAAAAGGTGCGTCCTTTTTTTGGGAAATTTGCATATATTTTTACTAGAAGATCCAATTGGGGTGATTCAAAAAGTGGAATAAAGTGAGATAAAAGGAGTATCATCTAAATTTGGGATAATCTTAGGGAGTTTTAGGTACATACGTATTCTATTGTCTCTAAACGTAGGAGTTGTCGTTACTTGTCAGCGCTACAACCTGGGGACAGTGTGGTTCTTCCACGTACCTAGAGTATATCGGAAGTCCTTTTTGAACGGTACCGAATTAGACATCACTACTATGGATTTGAACTCCCATGTACCTAGCATATATAAGGAGACCCCCTAGAATCCTGAGACCAACTGAGTAAACCATTTCGCCATCTTATTGTTATAGTACACCGAGAACAACACTCGAGGAGATCACTCTCTAGTACATGGGTAGTCAGATAGTATGACTAAGGGCATGGTCAAGACTCCTTAGTTAGTTCCCTGAGATATTGGGCCAATTACTATTGTTGGAATCCACACTTATATTAGAGAGCTATAGCACCTGACACTCCCTTGTCTGTGAGGACCTATGCCTAAGCCAATAAGGAATTCCTACCTTGCAGTGATACTTGGCCAACATGCCACCAAAAAGGGAACTTCTACACCAAATAATCCCTCAGACAATCCTTCTTGGACTCTTGATGAAGGTGAAGAAATGCGCAAGGATATAGATGATTTATGAAACAGGGAAGTAACAAAAGATGAGCTACAAAGGATGATGGATTTGATTGAAGCTAAGATGGAAGTGATGATGGATACTGAGATGGATGGCTTAAAAGGGGAGATCATGGAAGGGATGAAAAAGTTTCTAATAGAGAGGCCACCTGAAAGTGACAATGTATACCATGAAATTCATGATGAGGACACAAGGAAGATGAATAAAGACTGGAGAAACTCCATCTTTGGGTTGAAGACCAACCATTTTCCAAATATCGATATAAGGAAGTTTCATCTACATGATGTTCCACACACACAAAAGGTACGAATTATGTCCTTATATTTAGAACCTAATAATTTTGTGCGGTATCGATGGATTTTTTCTCGAAAATCACTTGTCACTTGGAAAATTTTCACGGAAGAAATGATAGCACACTATGAGGATACACGGAGCAATACCTTTTTCAGCCAATTGATAAATCTCAAGCAAAAGGGTTTAGTTGCGGAGCACATTGAGAACTTCCAAAGATTGAATATAAAGGTAACGAATATTCCAAATGAGCACCTGATTGATGTCTTCATAGGAACTTTAAAGGATAAAATTCAACATGAGGTTCGCCTTTGGGAACCCAAATCATTGGAGAATGTGTTAAGGGTGGAGAGAAATGTTGAAAGTAAAAATCTAGCTATGGCTACTGGAAGGACCATCCCTAACATCTATCAAGATAATAATGTTCCTTCTTCTAAACCACCTCAACCTACAAGGTTGACACCTTAACAATTGGAGGAAAGAAAAGAAAAAGGTTTATGCTTTAATTGTGACAGCGAGTACAGTAAGGTACATAAGTGTGGTGAGAAGAAATTATTCTACATAGATTGTGAAGAGGAAGAAGAACAAGAACCATCTCAAGATGAAGATGTAGAAGAGATTTCTTTTGAAGAGATGACTCCCACCATATCATGTCATCCATTGGATGGAATTACCACTCCTCAAACCCTCAATATCAAAGAATATATCAAAAAGAAAAATGTGATAGTGCTAATTGATTTTGGTAGTACTTGGTATCCCCATTTTGTGGATAACTAAGGAGATTATGTATCGAGGCCCTTGGGTTGTAGATATGGAATGTAAATGACTAGCAATATTCTTTTTCACGGATAGAGACCCTTCTCACCACTAGCAATATTCTTTTTCACAGATGGATACCCTTCTCACCACCACAGAGGTCACGTATTTTCAGATGGCATCCACCACACCAATTGGCTTCTGGAAGGCAATGTACCTTGCTCCATGAGGTACAAGTAAGTATTATGGTGAACATCATTTCAATATTTGAGGCATTTAAGTATGTTGTATATTAGATTGCTTTAGATTTCATGATATATGCTTGGACATTATTCCTTTTGCCCTAATTCACCTTGGTTGTTGACATTGTGCCTAATAATTGGTCTTCCTTGGGGATGGGTTTGCTACTAGGAACTCCCTTGAAGAACCATCGTACCATTCTCGACCATACTTACCACTTTCCATCACTATTTCCCCCCATTTCCTTATCTCTTGGGATTTTAGGGTGTATTGACCCAACAAGGGGTTGTCCCTCATTCTATGGGAAGAAGGGGCTAAAGGTCCAGTGGGATTGTTGTTGGGTAAAATATAAAATCATATCTATAAACCTTCTATATGCTTCACCCGAGGATCATCCAAGAAAATAATGAAACACTTATCTTTGAGAAAAGGGGGACCCACAAGAAATATGATTAAGAATCCTTAAAAGGTTAGTTGGATGATAGGATATCTCATCATGAGCTGGCCTATCTTGTCCATGAATATCTAGTGGTATGACATTACCATCATTTTTTCACCAAGCCACGGTAATGACTCTCAACTACATGGTTGAGAGAAAGGGGGTCTCATGAGCCAGCCTTCTACATTTCCACTAGGTATTTGTGGCTGACACTTTCGTTATCTGGACACCACACCAGGGAAGTGGCCTTTAAATTTTCTTTAAAATTATGAAAGAAAAAAAGAATGGAAAAATATTGGGCTTGGAAAAAGTGCATTGCAAATGAAGGTACCACACACCCTCCACAAAGGCACCCATGAATGAGACATTATGACCTCTTGTATGCCATGATCCCTATGCCCATTGAGTCTTGACCCTAACCACTTCACCCACTTTATATGGCTTAGATAGGGATCTATTGAAAACTCTCCTTGACCTAGGGCAAGATTTACCCAATAGGTCACCTCGTCAACCCTCCCATATTCAAGCTTGACAAGTTGCATAATGTCTTTGAGCACTTAATTGTTTGACATAGTAGTCTTTGATGCACATGCCTAGGTGGATCATTTATTGATTAGATTCACTAATCATGATGTTATGACTTGAGATCCTTGGAGGGTGTGCTTATTTGTCTTTGAAAGACCTAGTTGGTGGACAATTTTGGAAGAACAAACCTAGCTTGGGCTTCTATGGGGATTGAATCCTAGAGGTGGATGCCAAGGGCCCACATGTTGGATGACAGAGATCGAACGTTGAAGGCCTAAAAGATGACTTGTATGAAATAACATATCCCCCACATGCCAAACATTTTTTCTATGAGAGGCAAAACGTCACCTTTAGAGGCATGATGTCACCTAGGGGGGTTAGGGATTGGTGGTGAAGTTGACATGCATTGGCACAAGGACACTTTGAGGGGTTTGAGGCTTTGAACATGAAGGAATCTATTTTGATTCTTGACATGTGGCTTTGGGAAGCCTTTCTACACTCCTCCATCACCAACTACCTTCTCCTAGTGCCAAAATGTGCCCAAAAGGGGTGACATCCTTATAACTAGGGTCTTTCTTTGTGCAAAAGTGAGTGAATTGTTTAATATTACTTTGTAAAAAGGGGAAAGATTAGGGTTGTTGACCCATAGTCTTGTGGTTTACCCTTAATTATGTGGACAAACTATGTAAGTGACATTTTGTATAAATAGATATCATAAGATCTCATTTCAAACATAACTCTCCCTCTTGTGAGAAGTACTTTGTCTAAAATTTTCGCTACTCTTGGAGTATTTTGCCTTTGGTGCTATGGAATAATGCTTTTTGGTTATAGTTGAATGATGATGATGATACACTATCCCTAGGATGTCATTTTATTGCTATTGTGGAGGTTTACTTTGGCATGTTAAGGATTTTTCTTGAAATGGTATGATTCTTTACTTTTTTATTATCACTAGTGATTCAATATAAGGTTGTTTTGGCTGAGGATAGATAGGGAGTACAAGGATATACACCCCTATCCTAGTTTCCACCATTTTTTCAAGCTTTTAAAGTTATTTTGCAAGGGTTTTGTTGAGGAAGTAAGAGGATTTACACCCCTCATCTTCAAACCCTAGCTAGGTTACTTACCTTGGGAACTAAGAGGATTTACACCCCCAAGGGTTTAGTAGTCCTAACTCTTTATTTTTAACCCCATTAGCCCATAACTAAAGGCACTAATCTTGCATTGGAGAAACAAAATATTGCATTGGGAAATGTAATTTCTTGTCATATTTACATTGTTTTCCTTGTGATTAAGGCACCTCATAGACACAAGGGCATCCCCATCAAAGGGATAGTTGTTGTTACTTAATTCCTTGAATAACTCTCTAATCAACCATTGGAAATTGCCTAAAGTTTTCACACTTGTCTTACTTTCTCTAGCGCATTGTTTGGTAAAGTTTGGAGGAGTTTTAGTGGCTGATTTTCTTGTTGTAACACATTGATTGTTACATCCATAAGGCTGATATAATTTTCTGCAGAAACGAGTTTACAATAGCCTTGTCTTTTCATGCTAGTATCTTGGTCTTTAATCTTTAGTTTTGCTAGTATTTAGCTAGTCTTTCTCTTGTATCTTTCACTTGATTTCTAGCATTTATCTTCCAGCTTATGGTGCCATTTTATTGCTTATATGCATTGTTACTAATAGCTTCTATTAGGGGTCGCAAGCTTAACTTGCTTGTCCAATTTATTATATTGGAATATATGCTCATTTTTCTTATGTCTCGGGCAGGTATTTCACCATTTGCAGGTTACTAAATATACTTGCAAACATGTGGACCTTCCCAAGACTCCATTCCAAGACCTTCATACCACTTATAATTGACCTTTAGGGACTTCATCTCCATATTCATTTGTTTCCATCTCATTCCCCCTAGGGTCATCGAGATTCCCCCCTTGAGGTGACTACCTCACCTCTAAAGTGACGGGAACACCTGCCTAAGGTGACAGTGGGTAGGTGACTTCCTAGTTGTCATCATTTGGTGGTTCAGTCAGGATTTTCCTAGCCTACAACTTGTGCGATAAAATTTTGGCGTCGTTGTCGGGGAGGATTTTGAATCCTCTTCCAAACCCTAAAGCCACTTTGGCAAGCTATCGCAAATCCTTTCTCCTAGATTTTCTGGTGACTCCACCTAAGGGAAATTCCCTTTCCACCTTTTTTCTATAAATATTTTCCTAAAGCTTGTCTGGAAAATCCACCATGGTACAAAAGAAGCATAATCTGACCCCTGAAAAACCTTCCAAAGGTCATAAGGCCTCACCCAAAAGGTCTAGTCCTCCAACCTCACCCATTTCTCCTAATAGTCCATCCACTTCTCCTAGCCCTCCATCCTCACCTACAACCTCCACACCTCCTCTCTCACCTATACCCACCTCGATAAATGCTACATGGAACCTGCCGACCAAAGAGGTGCACAAACCTTTGGACATAACAAAGATCCATGGATCTCCTCATAAATCCCCAAAGGACTTCAAGGAGTGGATTCCCATATTTTTAGGAGAAGATCTCACTACACTTGAAGATCACTTATATCTTTTGCTACGCAATCTAGAGTCTTATGACCAACATGAGGATATCATGATTAAGATATTTTCCTACACTTTTTTCAGAAGGGACAAGGATTGGTTTGATAGTATTTCCCCAGGAACAATCACAAATTTGAACCTCTTTCAAGATATTTTCACCAAAATATTTGGAAAAAAGAGATATTACGAGTACTTGTATAATCAGCTCCACAGTTGCAAGAGAAAGCCAGGGGAGAATATAAAGGATTTTAGTGATAGGTTTAACACCCTCATAAGAAGTTTCCCTCAAGATTTAAGACCTTCATGTTATCCCCATTTTGTGTATAACTAAGGACATTATTTCTCGAGGCCCTCAGGTTACAGATATGGAGTGTCGAGATACTACATAACCAGCAATACCCTTTTGCACAAATGGAAACCCCTCTTGCCACCATACATGGTCACATATTTCCAGATGGCATCCACCACATCAGCTCACTTTCGGAAGCCAGTGGGCCTTACTCCATGAGATAAAAGTCAATATTATGGTGAGAATAATTTCAATATTTAATCCAATTGAGTATGTTGTATCTTATATTTCTCTAGATTTCATGATAAATGCTTGGACATTATGCCTTTTTCCATGCTTCACCTTGGTGGTTGACATTGCTCCCTTCTAACTAGTCTTCCTTGGGGATGGGTTTGCTACTAGGAACTCCCTTAAAGAGTCATCGTATTGTTCCCGACCATACTTACCACTTTCCATCATTATTCCCCTCCATTTCCTTATCTCTTGGTATTTTAGGGTGTATTGACCCAAGAAGGGGTTGTCCCTCATTCTATGAGAAGAAGGGATTGATGTTGGGTAAAATAAAAAATCCTTGTATGAACCTTCCAGATGTTTCACCTAGGGATCACCCAAGAAAGTAGTGAAACATTTATCTTTGAGTAAAGGGGACCCACAATATAATAAAGAAAGATTAAAAGGTTGGTTGAAGGATGGGAGGTCTCATCAAGAGCCAACATATCACATCCATGAATATCTAGTGCTACGACATTTCCATCATATGGTCACCAAACCAAGGTAATGGCTCTCAGTTGCATGGCTGAGAGAAAGGGGGTATCATCATGAGACAACCTTCTTATTTCCATTGGGTGTTTGTGGGTGACATTGCCATGATACGGTCACCATGCCATGGCAGTGACCTTCAACCTCTCCTTAAAATTATGAAATAATAAAGAATGGAAATTATTGGGCTTGGAAAAAGTGAATTGCAGACGAAGGTACCACACACCCTCTACAAAAGCACCCATGAATGAGACACTATGACCCCTTATATGTCATGAGCCCTATGCCCATTTAGTCTTGACCCTAACCACTTCACCCACTTTACATATCTTAGAGAAGGACCTCTTGGAAACTCTCCTTGACCTAGGGAAAGACCTACCCAATAGGACACCTCATCAACCCTCCCATATTCAAGCTTGACAAATCGCATAGTATCTTTTGTTTGAGTTACTTCACACACACCTGGGATTCCTTTTTCCTAATGTTTTTCCTATGTTTATTAGTCATTATTTAGTCTCCTATATTTTAGGAAGAATATTCCTCTAGGGAGAATATTCTCTTCAGTTTTCCCTTCAGATTGATCAATTGAGTGGAGTCTAGATGCTACATTGGTATTATCACCACGCAACATTGGGATCATCACCAAATGATGCGCATTTTCCTTGGTATCATCACCAGATTAGTGCATTACCCATGATTCCCTGATATCCTCCTCACTTCACTCTATTTTAGTCAGTTAATTGAAGACCAATAGACTAGTTAACTCAACTAGGTGGTAGTTCACTCCTGTAACTGCCCGAGAGACTAGACTAGGTGGAAGTTTACTCACATAATTGTTGTTGTGTGTCCAGATCACTCTAGACCACCACTATGGCACATTGGCTTCTCTTCCAGTGTGCATTGGTTGAGTTATACATAGTATATCATGTGTAAATTATCATTCATTCATTTGGTTAATGAGAATTCTTCCAATCTTTCTCTCATGCTTCTCTTTTCTTATATTTTCTCTGCAACTGTGTATGTCAATTCCCATATAGATATATTATGTATAGGTTCAACACATTTACATGGTATTAGAGGCGACGAACTACTAGGGAAAAGCCACACAAAATTATTTTTTGCAGGTACCGAAGATTGAAGACAATGGAAAAATAGAATTCCCAAAAGAATTCATTCTTACACCTTACAACTTCTTTGCATGGAAGGAGAATATGATCATGCATATTCGAAGTAGAGGACTATAGAGTTTAACCATGAACACGGAGACAGAACCAACATTAGCCATAGAAAAATCCAAGTATCTAAATCGAATGGATGAAGCATTCAGAACAATTTGCAGTCTCATTTCTCCTCACCTCCTCTTTCACATATCTTCCTATAAAACCCCCAATGAAGCCTGGACCACCATGGAATGGATTTTTGGAAAACATGATGAGATGAGGGGACACATGCTCGAGGTGGACTTGCTCACATTAGATCCAAAAATTTTCAACGATCTCCAATATTTCTTTACCAAATATAAGGATTTACTATCTCAAATCAAAGCTTGCAAGGTTAATAAATCTGAGGAGAAACAAATGGTTCTCACCATTCTCTCCAATATTGGTCCTAAATTCTCAGTGTTTGTATCTACATTACACTCAGTCAGATTCACCTTTGGAGCCACATGGAAGATGCCTTCTCTTGAGGAATTTATCAAATCTCTGACACAAGAGTAGACCAAGCTCATCAACATGGGAAAAATAAAAGACCCAAAGGTGCATGCACTTAATGTGCAAGATGGCAATAGTCAGCAATATCAGAAATCTAAAGATAAAGACAGAACAAAAGCTCATGCAAATCTGAAGGAGGAAGGGTACTCAAAACCCTTCAATGATGCCTTTGGATCCAAAGGTGGAAAGGGAAGAAAAGGGGAGAAATGCACATACTTCCATAAAGGATTCCATCCAAAATCTGCATGTATGAAAAAAAAATAGATCTAATGACCCAAATACTTTAGCAAAAAAACCTTGGAGATCACATCCCAGTGGGTGCCAAGAAGAAGAATCCAGAAGATCAAAATCCCAAGAAAGGCAATTCTAGCCATGCTTTGATTTCCATAAACTCCTCTCTTGATGCTTGGATCGTAGATTTAGGAGCATCACACCACATGGCTGCCACAAAAGAAGTATATTATTCATTGGATGCATGCAAAGGTCATCCCATTCTAATGGGGAACAACTCTCTAGTCGAGGTTACCGGCAAAGGAAGGATTGAACTCACCAATGAAAGCTTCGAGAATGTGTTTCATGTTCCCAAACTTTCTGTCAATCTTCTCTCCGTGTATCAGATGAAAAATTCCGACACCAGAAAGAAATTCATATTCCCACCTGATGCATTGGATATATATGACATGAAAACCAATTCCAGCGTTGCTACCGGTGAGGTAAATCATCCATCTAGGATTTACACATTTTCTAAATTTATTGAACCAGATTTTGCTTTACTACTTACCCATGCTGATGAAAGTAGTAGGATATGGCACGAAAGGTTTGGGAATTTAAATTTTAGATATATGCAACAACTTAGCAAGCAGGTATTGGTTGATGGTCTACCAGACATCCATTTCTCCAAAGGAATTTGTGAGGGATGTGTTCTTGGAAAGCACCCTCAAGAAAAATTCAACAAAGGAAATACTCAGAGAGCTTCCTCTCCTTTAGATCTAATCCACAGTGACCTTATGGGCCCTTTTCCGCATCCATCAATCAACACAGCAAGGTACGTGCTCATTTTTTTTTACGATTTCTCATGCTTCACATGGATTTGCTTTCTTAGGAAAAAATCAGAGGTCTTTGAACACCTCAAATATTTCAAAGCCCTGGTTGAGACACAGTCAGGAAAGAAAATCAAAATCCTTTGAACTGATAACGGGGGAGAGTATGTCAACCATGAGATCGAGAATCTTTGTCATTAGGCAAGGATTCAGTTGCAGCACACAGTTCCCTATACTTCGCAACAAAACGGAGTTGTTGAGCGGAAAAACAGATCTCTAAAAGAGATGGCATCTTGCATACTACATGCAAAGTCACTTCCATAGAGATTATGGGCCAAAGCACTTAATTGTGCAACCTACATCTAAAGTAGATCTCCCCATAGATATATCAAGGATAAGACCCCCTACGAGTCTTGGAGTGGCCTCAAACCGGAAGTGACCCACTTTCATATTTTCGATTCACATTCATGGGCCTGGATTCCCTCTGAAAAGAGGAAGGCACTTGATCCACAGAGCACAAAGTGTCTTTTTGTTGGATACCTCGAAGGTGTGAATAGATACAGACTCATTTATCTTTCCTCGGACCCGCTCATCATTGAGTGTAATGTCCAATTCGATGAAAGTGTCTTGCATGTACCTCAACAGCCGCATGCAGACACCTTTGTTCTTTCACCTGTAAGAGATGATGAGAATGCACATGCTAGCTCTTCTTCAGATGAGAGTTATGATTCATAGGATTTAGATGATCCATATACATAGTTAGTACAATCAGATGTAGATGCAGAGCTAGAGCAGAGGCCCAAGTGAGCTCGGACTACTCTTCAGGATGCAGTGGATCTTGTTGGTGATCCAACTGATACTAGGAGGACTCGATCTAATTTTGAGGAGCCTCCTCTTGCACTCACTTCCACTAAACCATTGCCACCCATGCATGTTTTCTTGGTTCAGTCTTCATATCCACAGTCTTATGGTGAGGCTGTTAGAAATCCCTTTTGGGAATATGCTATGCAGGAGGAGTAAAACTCCCTCCTCAAGAACTAGACTTGGGATCTGGTTCCCCTTCCTTCTGGAAGGAAAATTTTCAGGTGCATATGGGTCTATAGGACCAAGAGCACATTGGATGGATATATTAGCATATACAAAGCCATGCTTATTTCCAAAGGCTTTCAGCAGGTGCATGGAATTGACTATGATGAGACCTTCGCTCCAGTAGCAAAGATGGATTCCATATGTTTGGAACTTACCATTGTGGTAGCCAAGGGATGGGAAGTCCATCAGATCGACATGAAGAATGCATTTCTTCACGACGATCTCTCTGAGGAGATCTATATGGATCAGCCCCAGGGATTTATACACGATTCATCTTTGTTTTATCGATTGAAGAAATCTCTTTATGGCCTCAAGCAGGCCTTGAGGGCATGGTATGCCAATATGGACTCCTACCTACTGTCATAGAAATTTGTATGTTGTAAATCAGACCCAAATGTTTACATGCTCAAGACAGTTGATTCACTTCTACTCTTAGTTCTGTATGTTGATGATTTGTTGATCATCTGTTGCTCGACTTCAGTGATTGTTGCAGTTAAGAGGATTCTACATGACAGGTTCTTGATGACGAACATGGGTCTACTACACTTCTTCTTTGGACTTGAGATCAGTCAGGATGCACGAGGAATCAAACTGTCTCAGGACGAGTATGCACGAGATCTCCATGAGAGATTTCACATGACAGACTGCAAATCTCCCCCAAATCCTTTCCTATCAGGATTCAAACTTGAGGATGGTAGGGACACTCCATTGGTTGACAACACACTATACAGATAGATAGTGGGGAGCTTGTTGTATCTCGCACACTCCAGACCAGACCTCTCCTATGCAGTTGGCGCAATCTCCAGGTTCATGCAAGAGCCGCATGAGCTACATTGGAAGGTTGCAAAGTGTATCCTTCGATATGTACATGGCACCATCATCTTTGGGATTCGTTATGCAGCATACTCTACATTGGATCTCATCGGATTCACTGATTCTGACTGGGCTAGCGATAGCACTGATCGTAAGTCCACATTTGATTACTCACGCCGTCTTGATTTCGAGCCTATCTGTTGGTCAAGCAAGAAGCAGGCTACTATTTCTCTATCTTAAACCGAGGCAGAGTACAGAGGGGTAGTTAACATAACCATTCAGGCTATGTGGCTACAAAATTTTATCACTGAGTTGGGCATTCAATTTCATTGGTTGATCGTCATCTGGTATGACAACTAGATCACTCTGAAGTTCTGTAGAGATCCAGTTTAGACGCAATGGACGAAGCACATCGAGATCCACATGCACTACATTTGGGACTAAGTACACGAGGGGATCCTCGACCTACAGTTATGTCCTTTAGTAGAACAAACTGCAGACATCTTCACCAAGACCTTCACTGAGAAGAAGTTCCATTCTCTACGCAGTCATCTTGGAGTGAAGTAAACAATTGCCTAGAAACTGTCAGTTCTTCTTTTTACATACATTTTACCTTGAGGGGGGATTTTTCCCATGAGGTTTTCCCTCTTTCCTCACTTTATTTCAGTGTATCTTTTGTATTTGGGTATCTAACATGGCCTCGTTGCCGATACCCCTTCTTTATTTTCACCATAGTGATGTTCAGGGGGGGTGTTGGAGTTACTTCACACACACCTAGGATTTGTTTTTCCTAAGATTTTTCCTATGTTTATTAATCATTATTCAGTCTCCTATATTTTAGGAAGAATATTCCTCTAGGGAGAATATTCTCTTCAGTTTTCACTTCAGTTTGATCAGTCGAGTGGAGTCTAGATGCTACATTGGTATTGTCACCGTGCAACATTGGGATCATCACCAGCTAATGTGCATTGTCCTTGGTATCACCACAAGGCTAGCACATTACCCATGATTCCATGATCTCCTCCTCACTTAACTCTATTTCAATCAGTTAACTAAAGATTGATAGACTAATTAACTCAGCTAGGTGGAAGTTCACTCTCGTAACTGCCCGAGAGAATAGACTAGGTGGCAGTTTACTCTTGTAATTGTTGGTGTGTGTCCAGATCACTCTAGACCACCACTATGGCACATTGGATTCTCCTCCAGTGTGCATTGATTGAGTTATACAAAGTATATCATGTGTAAATTATCATTCATTCATTTGGTTAATGAGAATTCTTCCATTCTTTCTCTCCTGCTTTTATTTTCTTCTATATTCTTTGCAACTGTGTATGTCAATTCCCAGCTAGATCTATTATGTGCAGGTTCAACACATTTACATATTTGAGCAATTAATGGTTTGATATAGTGATATTTGATGCACATGCTTAGGTGTCTTATTTATTAATTGGATTCACTTATCATGATGTTATGACTTTAGATCCTTGGACGGCATGCTTGTTTGTCTTGGAAGAACAAGCCTAGATTGGGCTTCCATGGGGCTTGGAGCCCACAGGTGGATGCCAAGGGCTTGCATGCCGGATGAAGAATATCAAACTTGAAATGTCTTGAAGATGACTTGGACAATGTATCCTAGACCCCACATGCCAAACATTTTTCCTAGGAAAGGCAAAACTTCTCATTTTTTAGCATGACATCATCTAGAGGGGTCAGGGCTTGGTGGTGAGGTGACATACATTGGCACTTGGACGTTTTGAAGGGGCTTGAGCCTTCATCATTAAGGAAGTTGTTGGATGCTTGACATGTGGCTATTGGAAGCCTCTCTACTCTTCTCCATCACCAACGACCTCCTCCAAATTCCAAAATGTCCCCTAAAGGGGTGACGTCCTACTAAAATTAGGGTTTTATTATGTGCAAAAGTGAATTTTAAATGAATTGTTTAATATTACTTTTTTAAAGGGGGAAAGATTAGGGTTGTTGACCCCTAGTCTTGTGGTTTTCCCCTTAATATGTGGACAAGTCACCTTGGTGACATTTTGTATAAATAAGAGATCATAAGATCTCATTTTAACATAAATCTCCCTCTTGTGAGAGAACTTGGATCTGAAATTTTTGCTACACTTACCTATATTTGTCACTTGTGCACTTGTTTATGGCTATCTCTTGTGAATGGTTGATGGAGAAGTGAGGCGTTAGCCTTGGAGGAGTGCTTTCTAGATTTTATGGTGGATTATCTTAGCATCTTTCTTGATTTTGGTATGGTCTTTTACTCTTATGCTATCATTTTTTCAAGTCAAGGATTGTTGTGCTAGGAGCTAAGTGGGAAGTAAGAGTATTTACACCCCCACTCTAGTCTACATCATTTATTGCTTAAAATTCATTGATGTTGCAAAGGTTTGTTTAAGGAAGTAAGAGGATTTACACCCCTCATTCTCAAACCCTAACTAGAGATACTTGCCTTGGGAAGTAAGAGGATTTACACCCCCAAGGAATTATCATCTCTAGTTCATTTATTTGACTCCATTAATC
>JASDQU010102321.1:52960-70708 GCA_032191745.1 Picea mariana | reverse complement strand
ACATTGAAGGCCTAAAAGATGACTTGTATGAAATAACATATCCCCCACATGCCAAAAAAATTTTCTATGAAAGGAAAAACATCACCTTTAGAGGCATGATGTCACCTAGGGGGGTTAGGGATTGGTGGTGAAGTTGACATGCATTGGCACAAGGACACTTTGAGGGGTTTGAGGCTTTGACCATGAAGGAATCTATTTTGATGCTTGACATGTGGCTTTGGGAAGCCTTTCTACACTCCTCCATCACCAACTACCTTTTCCTAGTGCCAAAATGTTCCCAAAAGGGGTAACATCCTTATAACTAGGGTCTTTTTTTGTGCAAAAGTGAGTGAATTGTTTAATATTACTTTGTAAAAAGAGGAAATATTAGGGTTGTTGACCCATAGTCTTGTGGTTTACCCTTAATTATGTGGAAAAACTATGTAAGTGACATTTTGTATAAATAGATATCATAAGATCTCATTTCAAATATAACTCTCCCTATTGTGAGAAGTACTTTGTCTAAAATTTTTGCTACTCTTGGAGTATTTTTCCTTTGGTGCTATGGAATAATTTATTTTGGTTATGGTTGAATGATGATGATAATACACTATCCCTAGGATGTCATTTTATTGCTATTGTGGAGGTTTACTTTGGCATGTTAAGGCTTTTTCTTGAAATGGTATGATTCTTTACTTTTGTATTATCATTGGTGATTCAATATAAGGTTGTTTTGGCTGAGGATAGATAGGGAGTACAAGGATATACACCCCTATCCTAGTTTCCACCATTTTTTCAAGCTTTTAAAGTTATTTTTCAAGGGTTTTGTTGAGGAAGTAAGAGGATTTACACCCCTCATCTTCAAACCCTAGCTAGGTTACTTACCTTGGGAACTAAGAGGATTTACACCCCCAAGGGTTTAGTAGTCCTAACTCTTTATTTTTAACCCCATTAGCCCATAACTAAAGGCACTAGTCTTGCATTGGAGAAACAAAATATTGCATTGGGAAATGTAATTTCTTGTCATATGTACATTGTATTCCTTGTGATTAAAGCACCTCATAGACACAAGGGCATCCCCATCAAAGGGATAGTTGTTGTTACTTAATTCCTTGAATAACTCTCTAATCAACCATTGGAAATTGCCCAAAGTTTGCACACTTGTCTTACTTTCTCTAGCGCATTGTTTGGTAACGTTTGGAGGAGTTTTAGTGGCTGATTTTCTTGTTGTAACACATTGATTGTTACATCCATAAGGCTGATATAATTTTCTGCAGAAACGAGTTTACAATAGCCTTATCTTTTCATGCTAGTATCTTGGTCTTTAATCTTTAGTTTTGCTAGTATTTAGCTAGTCTTTCTCTTGTATCTTTCACTTGATTTCTAGCATTTATCTTGCAGCTTATGGTGCCATTTTATTGCTTATATTCATTGTTACTAATAGCTTCTATTAGGGATAGCAAGATTAACTTGCTTGTCCAATTTATTATATTGGAATATATGCTCATTTTTCTTATGTCTCGGGTAGGTATTTCACCATTTGCAGGTTACTAAATATACTTGCAAACATGTGGACCTTCCCAAGACTCCATTCCAAGACCTTCATACCACTTATAATTGACCTTTAGGGACTTCATCTCCATATTCATTTGTTTCGATCTCATTCCCCCTAGGGTCATCGAGATTCCCCCCTTGAGGTGACTACCTCACCTCTAAAGTGATGGGGACACCTGCCTAAGGTGACAGTGGGTAGGTGACTTCCTAGTTGTCATCATTTGGTGGTTCAGTCAGGATTTTCCTAGCCTAAAACTTGTGCAATAAAATTTTGGCATCATTGTTGGGGAGGATTTTGAATCCTCTTCTGAACCCTAAAGCCACTTTGGCAAGCTATCGCAAATCCTTTCTCCTAGATTTCCTAGTGACTCCACCTAAGGGAAATTACCTTTCCACCTTTTTTCTATAAATATTTTCCTAAAGCTTGTCTGGAAAATCCACCATGGTACAAAAGAAGCATAATCTGACCCCTGAAAAACCTTCCAAAGGTCATAAGGCCTCACCCAAAAGGTCTAGTCCTCCAACCTCAACCATTTCTCCTAATAGTCCATCCACTTCTCCTAGCCCTCCATCCTCACCTAAAACCTCCACACCTCCTCTCTCACATATACCCACCTCGATAAATGCTACATGGAACCTGCAGACCAAAGAGGCGCACAAACCTTTGAACATAACAAAGATCCATGGATCTCCTCATAAATCCCCAAAGGACTTCAAGGAGTGGATTCCCATATTTTTAGGAGAAGATCTCACTACACCTGAAGATCACTTATATCTTTTCCTACGCAATCTAGAGTCTTATGACCAACATGAGGATATCATGATTAAGCTATTTTCCTACACTTTTTTCGGAAGGGCCAAGGATTGGTTTGATAGTATTTCCCCAAGAACAATCACAAATTTGAACCTCTTTCAAGATATTTTCACCAAAATATTTGGAAAAAAGAGATATTATGAGTCCTTGTATAATCAGCTCCACAGTTGCGAGAGAAAGCCAGGGGACAATATAAAGGATTTCAGTGATAGGTTTAACACCCTCGTAAGAAGTTTCCCTCAAGATTTAAGACCTTCATGTTATCCCCATTTTGTGTATAACTAAGGATATTATGTCTCGAGGCCCTCGGGTTGCAGATATGGAGTGTCGAGATACTACATAAACCAGCAATACCCTTTTGCACAAATGGAAACCCCTCTTGCCACCATAGATGGTCACATATTTCTAGATGGCATCCACCACATCAGC
Source organism: Picea mariana (assembly GCA_032191745.1). Taxonomy (NCBI): domain Eukaryota; kingdom Viridiplantae; phylum Streptophyta; class Pinopsida; order Pinales; family Pinaceae; genus Picea; species Picea mariana. Next base: position 67,932 of record JASDQU010102321.1, on the reverse strand, counting down.
TGGCTTCCAGAAGCCAGTGGGCCTTGCTCCATGAGATAAAATTCAATATTATGGTGAGAATAATTTCAATATTTAATCCAATTGAGTATGTTGTATCTTATATTTCTCTAGATTTCATGATAAATGCTTGGACATTATGCCTTTTTCCATGCTTCACCTTGGTGGTTGACATTTCTCCCTTGTAACTAGTCTTCCTTGGGGATGGGTTTGCTACTAGGAACTCCCTTAAAGAGCCATCGTACTGTTCCTGACCATACTTACCACTTTCCATCAGTATTCCCCTCCATTTCCTTATCTCTTGGGATTTAGGGTGTATTGACCCAAGAAGGGGTTGTCCCTCATTCTATGAGAAGAAGGGGTTGAAGGCCCCTAAGGGATTGACGTTGGGTAAAATAAAAAAATTCTTGTATGAACCTTCTAGATGTTTCACCCAGGGATCACCCAAGAAAGTAGTGAAACATTTATCTTTGAGTAAAGGGGACCCACAATATAATAAAGAATGAATAAAAGGTTGGTTGAAGGATGGGAGGTCTCATCAAGAGCCAACATATCACATCCATGAATATCTAGTGGTACGACATTTCCATCATATGGTCACCAAACCAAGGTAATGGCTCTCAGTTGCATGGCTGAAAGAAAGGGGGTATCATCATGAGCCAACCTTCTCATTTCCATTGGGTGTTTGTGGGTGACATTGCCATGATCCGATCACCATGCCATGGAAGTGACCTTCAACCTCTCCTTAAAATTATGAAATAATAAAAGAATGGAAATTATTGGGCTTGGAAAAAGTGCATTGTAGACGAAGGTACCACACACCCTCTACAAAAGCACCCATGAATGAGACATTATGACCCCTTATATGTCATGATCCCTATGCCCATTTAGTCTTGACCCTAACCACTTCACCCACTTTACATATCTTAGAGAGGGACCTCTTGGAAACTCTCCTTGACCTAAGGAAAGATCTACCCAATAGGACACCTCATCAACCCTCCCATATTCAAGCTCGATAAATCGCATAGTATATTTTGTTTGAGTTACTTCACACACACCTAGGATTCCTTTTTCCTGACATTCTTCCTATCTTTATTAGTCATTATTTAGTCTCCTATATTTTAGGAAGAATATTCCTCTAGGGAGAATATTCTCTTCAGTTTTCTCTTCAGTTTGATCAATTGAGTGGAGTCTAGATGCTACATTGGTATTATCATCATGCAACATTGGCATCATCACCAATTGATGCACATTTTCCTTGGCATCATCACCAGACTAGTGCATTACCCATGATTCCCTGATATCCTCCTCACTTCACTATATTTTAGTTAGTTAACTGAAGACCGATAGACTAGTTAACTCAACTAGGTGGTAGTTCACTCCTGTAACTGCCCGAGAGACTAGACTAGGTGGAAGTTTACTCACGTAATTGTTGTTGTGTGTCCAGATCATTCTAGACCACCACTATGGCACATTGGATTCTCTTCCAGTGTGCATTGGTTGAGTTATATAGAGTATTTCATGTGTAAATTATCATTCATTCATTTGATTAATGAGAATTCTTCCATTCTTTCTCTCATGCTTCTCTTTTATTATATTTTCTCTGCAATTGTGTATGTCAATTCCCATCTAGATATATTATGTATAGGTTCAACACATTTACATGGTATTAGAGGTGATGAACTACTAGGGAAAAGCCACACAAAATTATTTTTTGCAGGTACCGAAGATTGAAGACAACGGAAAAATAGAATTCCCAAAAGAATTCATTCTTACACCTTACAACTTCTTTGCATGGAAGGAGAATATGATCATGCATCTTCGAAGCAGAGGACTATAGAGTTTAACCATGAACATAGAGACAGAAACAACATCAGCCATAGAAAAATCCATGTATCTAAATCGAATGGATGAAGCATTCAGAACAATTTGCAGTCTCATTTCTCCTCACCTCCTCTTTCACATATCTTCCTATAAAACCCCCAATGAAGCCTAGACCACCATGGAATGGATTTTTGGAAAACATGATGAGATGAGGGGACACATGCTCAAGGTGGAATTTCTCACATTAGATCCAAAAATCTTCAACAATCTCCAATATTTCTTTACCAAATATAAGGATTTATTGTCTCAAATCAAATCTTGCAAGGTTAATAAATCTAAGGAGGAGAAACAAATGGTTCTCATCATTCTCTCCAATCTTGGTCCTAAATTCTCAGATTTTGTATCCACATTACACTCAGTCAGATTCACCTTTGGAACCACATGGAAGATGCCTTCTCTTGAGGAATTTATCAAATCTCTAACACAAGAGTAGACCAAGCTCATCAACATGGGAAAAATAAAAGACCCAAAGGTGCATGCACTTAATGTGCAAGATGGAAACAGTCAGCAATATCAGAAATCTAAAGATAAAGATAGAAGAAAAGCTCATGCAAATCCGAAGGAGGAAGGGTACTCAAAACCCTTCAACGATGCCTCTGGATCCAAAGGTGGAAAGGGAAGAAAAGGGGAGAAATGCACATACTTCCATAAAGGATTCCATCCAGAATCTGCATGTATGAAAAAAAAATAGATCTAATGACCCAAATACTTCAGCAAAACAACCTTGGAGATCGCATCCCAGAGGGTGCCAAGAAGAAGAATCCAGAAGATCAAAATCCCAAGAGAGGCAATTCTAGCCATGTTTTGATTTCCATAAACTCCTCTCTTGATGCTTGGATCGTAGATTCAGGAGAATCACACCACATGGTTGCCACAAAAGAAGTATATTATTCATTGGATGCATGCAAAGGTCGTCCCATTCTAATGGGGGACAACTCTCTAGTCGAGGTCACCAGCAAAGGAAGGATTGAACTCACCAACAAAATCTTCAAGAATGTGTTTGATGTTCCCAAACTTTCTATCAATCTTCTCTCCATGTATCAAATGACAAATTCTGACACCGGAAAGAAATTCATATTCCCACCTGATGCATTGGATATCTATGACATGAAAACCAATTCCAAGGTTGCTACCGGTAAGGTAAATCATCCATCTAGGATTTACACATTTTTTGAATTTATTGAACCAAATTTTGCTTTACTACTTACCCATGTTGATGAAAGTAGTAGGATATGGCATAAAAGGTTTGGGAATTTAAATTTCAGATATATGCAACAACTTAGCAAGCAGGTATTGGTTGATGGTCTACCAAACATCCATTTCTCCAAAGGAATTTGTGAGGGATGTGTTCTTGGAAAGCACCCTCAAGAAAAATTCGACAAAAGAAATACTCAGAGAGATTCCTCTCCTTTAGATCTAATCTACAGTGACCTTATGGGCCCTTTTCCGCATCCATCAATCAACACAGCAAGGTACGTGCTCATTTTTTTTTACGATTTCTCATGCTTCACATGGATTTGCTTTCTTAGGAAAAAATCAGAGGTCTTTCAACACCTCAAATATTTCAAAGCCCTGGTTGAGACACAGTTAGGAAAGAAAATCAAAATCCTTTGAACTGATAATGAGGGAGAGTATGTCAACCATGAGATCTAGAATCTTTGTCATTAGGCAAGGATTCAGTTGCAGCACACAATTCCCTATACTCCACAACAAAACGGAGTTGCTGAGCGGAAAAAAAGATCTCTAAAAGAGATGGCATCTTGCATACTACATGCAAAGTCACTTCCATAGAGATTATGGGCTGAAGCACTTAATTGTGAAACCTACATCTAAAGCAGATCTCCCCATAGATCTGTCAAGGATAAGACCCCCTACGAGGCTTGGAGTGGCCTCAAACTGGAAGTGACCCACTTTCATATTTTCGATTCACATGCATGGGCCTGGATTCCCTCTAAAAAAAGGAAGGCACTTGATCCACAGAGCACAGAGTGTCTTTTTGTTGGATACCTCAAAGGTGTGAATGGATACAGACTCATTTATCTTTCCTCGGACCCGCTCATCATTGAGTGTAATGTCCAATTCGATGAAAGTGTCTTGCATGTACCTCAACAGCCGCATGCAGACACCTTTATTCTTTCACTTGTAAGAGATGATGAGAATGCACATGCTAACTCTTCTTCAGATGATATTTATGATTCATAGGATTTAGATGATCCATATACAAAGTCAGTATAGTCAGATGCAGATACAGAGCTAGAGAAGAGGCCCAAGTGGGCTCGGACTACTCTTCAGGATGCAGTGGATCTTGTTGGTGATGTAACTGATATTAGGAGGACTCGATCTGATTTTGAGGAGCCTCCTCTTACACTCAGTTCCACTAAACCATTGCCACCCATGCATGTTTTCTTGGTTCAGTCTTCATATCCACAGTGCTATGGTGAGGCTGTTAGAAATCCATTTTGGGAATATGCCATGCAGGAGGAGTAAAACTCCCTCCTCGAGAACCAAACTTGGGATCTTCTTCCACTTCCTTCTGGAAGGAAACTTTTCAGGTGCATATGGGTCTACAGGACCAAGAGCACATTGGATGAATATATTAGCAGATACAAAGCCATGCTTGTTTCCAAAGGCTTTCAGCATGTGCATGGAATTGACTATGATGAGACCTTCGCTCCAGTAGCGAAGATGGATTCCATATGTTTGGAACTTACCATTGTGGTAGCCAAGGGATGGGAAGTCCATCAGATCGACGTGAAGAATGCATTTCTTCACGACGGTCTCTCTGAGGAGATCTATATGGATCAGCCCCAGGGATTTATACACGATTCATCTTTGTTTTATCGACTGAAGAAATCTCTTTATGGCCTCAAGCACGCCTTGAGGGCATGGTATGCCAATATGGACTCCTACCTACTGTCATAGAAATTTGTAAGTTGTAAATCAGATCCAAATGTTTACATGCTTAAGACAGTTGATTCACTTCTACTCTTAGTTCTGTATGTTGATGATTTGTTGATCATCTGTTGCTCGACTTCAGCGATTGTTGCAGTTGAGAGGATTCTACATGACAGGTTCTTGATGATGAACATGGGTCTGCTACACTTCTTCCTTGGACTCGAGATCAGTCAGGATGCATGAGGCATCAAACTATCTCAGGACGAGTATGCACGAGATCTCCATGAGAGATTTCACATGACAGACTGCAAATCTCCCCCAAATCCTTTCCTATCAGGAGTCAAACTTGAGGATGGTAGGGACACTCCATTGGTTGAAAACACACTATATAGATAGATAGTGGGGATCTTGTTGTATCTCACACACTCCAGACCTGACCTCTCCTATGCAGTTGGCACAATCTCTAGGTTCATGCAAGAGCCGCATGAGCTACATTGGAAGGTTGCAAAGTGTATCCTTTGATACGTACATGGCACCATCACCTTTGGGATTCGTTATGCAGCATAGTGTACATTGGATCTCATCAGATTCACTAATTCTGATTGGGCTAGCGATAGCACTGATCGTAATTCCACATTTGATTACTCACGCAATCTTGATTCTGAGCCTATCTATTGGTCAAGCAAGAAGCAGGCTACTATTTCTCTATCTTCAGCCGAGGCAGAGTACAGAGGGGTAGTTAACATAACCATTCAGGCTATGTGGCTACAACATTTTATCACTGAGTTGGGCATTCAATTTCATTGGTTGATCGTCATCTGGTATGACAACTAGAGCACTCTAAAGTTCTGTAGAGATCCAGTTTAGAGGCAGCGGATGAAGCACATCGAGATCCACATGCACTACATTTGGGACTAAGTACACGAGGGGATCATCGACCTACAGTTATGTCCTTCGGTAGAAGAAACTGTAGACATCTTCACCAAGAACTTCACTGAGCAGAAGTTCCATTCTCTACGCAATCGTCTTGGAGTGAAGTAAACAATTGCCTAGAAACTGTCAGTTCTTCTTTTTACATACATTTTACCTTGAGGGGGGATTTTTCCCATGAGGTTTTCCCTCTTTCCTCGCTTTATTTCAGTGTATCTTTTGTATTTGGGTATCTAACATGGCCTCGTTGCCGAGACCCCTTCTTTATTTTCACCATAGTGATGTTTGGGGGGGGTGTTGGAGTTACTTCACACACACCTAGGATTTGTTTTTCCTATGTTTATTAATCATTATTTAGTCTCCTATATTTTAGGAAGAATATTCCTCTAGGGAGAATATTCTCTTCAATTTTCACTTCAGTTTGATCAGTTGAGTGGAGTCTAGATGCTACATTGGTATTGTCACCATGCAACATTGGGATCATCACCAACTAATGTGCATTGTCCTTGGTATCATCACAAGGCTAGCACATCACCCATGATTCCATGATCTCCTCCTCACTTAACTCTATTTCAATCAGTTAACTAAAGATTGATAGACTAGTTAACTTAGCTAGGTTGAAGTTCACTCTCGTAATTGCCCGAGAGAATAGACTAGGTGGCAGTTTACTCTCGTAATTGTTGGTGTGTGTCTAGATCACTCTAGACCACCACTATGGCACATTGGATTCTCCTCCAGTGTGCATTGATTGAGTTATACAAAGTATATCATGTGTAAATTATCATTCATTCATTTGGTTAATGAGAATTCTTCCATTCTTTCTCTCCTGCTTTTATTTTCTTCTATATTATTTGCAACTGTGTATGTCAATTCCCAGCTAGATCTATTATGTGTAGGTTCAACACATTTACATATTTGAGCAATTAATGGTTTGATATAGTGATATTTGATGCACATGCTTAGGTGTCTTATTTATTAATTGGATTCACTTATCATGATGTTATGACTTTAGATCCTTGGATGGTGTGCTTGTTTGTCTTGGAAGAACAAGCCTAGATTGGGCTTCCATGGGGCTTGGAGCCCACAGGTGGATGCCAAGGGCTTGCATGCCGGATGAGGAAGATCAAACTTGAAATGTCTTGAAGATGACTTGGACAATGTATCCTAGACCCCACATGCCAAACATTTTTCCTAGGAAAGGCAAAACTTCTCATTTTTCAGCATGACATCATCTAGAGGGGTCAAGGCTTGGTGGTGAGGTGACATACATTGGCACTTGGACGTTTTGAAGGGGCTTGAGCCTTCATCATGAAGGAAGTTGTTGGATGCTTGACATGTGGCTATGGGAAGCCTCTCTACTCTTCTCCATCACCAATGACCTCCTCCAAATTCCAAAATGTCCCCTAAAGGGATGATGTCCTACTAAAATTAGGGTTTTATTATGTGCAAAAGTGAATTTTAAATGAATTGTTTAATATTACTTTGTTAAAGGGGGAAATATTAGGGTTGTTGACCCCTAGTCTTGTGGTCTTCCCCTTAATATGTGGACAAGTCACCTTGGTGACATTTTGTATAAATAAGAGATCATAAGATCTCATTTTAACTTAAATCTCCCTCTTGTGAGAGGACTTGGATCTGAAATTTTCGCTACACTTACCTATATTTGTCACTTGTGAACTTGTTTATGGCTATCTCTTGTGAATGGTTGATGGAGAAGTGAGGTGTTAGCCTTGGAGGAGTGCTTTCTAGCTTTTATGGTGGATTATCTTAGCATCTTTCTTGATTTTGGTATGGTATTTTACTCTTATGCTATCATTTTTTCAAGTCAAGGATTGTTGTGCTAGGAGCTAAGTGGGAAGTAAGATTATTTACACCCCTACTCTAGTCTGCATCATTTATTGCTTAAAATTCATTGATGTTGCAAAGGTTTGTTTAAGGAAGTAAGAGGATTTACACCCCTCATTCTCAAACCCTAACTAGAGATACTTGCCTTTGGAAGTAAGAGGATTTACACCCCCAAGGAATTATAATCTCTAGTTCATTTATTTGACTCCATTAATCCAATATTAAAGGCACTAGTCATCTATTTTTTGCATTGGAGATATAAAATCATTGCCTTGGGAAACGTGAATGTTTGTCTTTTGAAAAATCTCTTGCTTGGAGTTGGTTTGACACATTGAGAGGACTCTTCCCCTACTAGGGTGTCCCCTCTCTCCCACTACTTTATTTTATGTTACAAACTTTAACCTACAGCCATTAAGGCTGCCTAACCCTAGCTACTAAGCCATTCTTAACTCCTAAACTAACCCTAGACTAGCTCCTAAATTTTGAACACTAACTCTACTAACTAGGGCGCATATTTTGGGCTACTTGGTGGAATATTTTGATGGTGTAATTTGTTGATAAAATCCATTGAATGCTACAGCCATAAGGCTGCAATTTTCTGCAAAAAATACATGTTACAACAACTTGTTTTATTTAGCCTCAAAGTGCCATTTTTCAGTCATAATTGATTGTCTAATTAATTGATAATATTGTTAATTGATATTATGTTTTACATGATGATTTCAATGCCATACTTGCTGATATAAATTGTCATCTATTGCTGCAAATTAGGGAAAGAAAGCTTAACTTGTTGATCCATACTAACATATATCATTGCAAGTTGGATTTTCTTGTGTCTCGGGTAGGTACAATCATCCGGGGAAGTATTATACCTTTTGGGAAACAACCACTTAACTTACAAGGCATATCTTCCCACATTTAAATCTGTTTGTATTTGACCTCTAGGGACTCCACTTCCATATTCATTCATCTACATCTCATCCCCCCTAGGGTCACCGGGATCGCCTCCCTTAGAGTGACCTAGTCACCCCTGAAGTGCGAGACCTACATCAAGGTGACATTGAGTGTAGGATTCCCAAGTTGTAGCACTTGCTTTTGTGGTTGGGTCGGGCTTTGCCCAACCTACAACTTGTGCTATAACACCTCTAAAGCTACCATTCTCAAATCTTATATATCAACCATGAAATATCCATATGTGGTTTTGATTGCGAGACGACATACCACTTTGTTCGAGGATAAAGAGAGAGCATGTGAAATAAAAGAAAACATATCCTCCTCTCTCTTGCAAGAAGAAGAGTGTCTTAAAGAGACTCTTCAGATTAATCATATTGATGACTTTGTCTCACCAAACTTTCCCTTAGACGTCGGAACTTACCTACAAGAGGAATGGGAAAAATCATTTGAAAGGGAAACTTGTCTCATGATCAATCTTTTACAAGAAGAAAGGGAGATAAATTTAGAAAAAACACCTTTCCCACCGAGTGATATCTTGGATTTTGAAAAGAGGCAAGCAACAAAATAAGATGAAGAAAATTTATCGCGATACATTCAACAATTTTTTGCAGAACCTCTCAAAGAAACTAAAGTTAAATTCATCAAAGGAGAAAAGAAAGTTTCTTCCCTAGATAGGAACAAAGATGAAAGTATTGTGGGTCATACCAACATAGACCATTAGGTTCTAGAAGAAGGAATAGACAACGCCTTTATTTTGGCAAACTCCCTTTTCATTGATGAAGAAAAAAGGGAAGGATCTCAGGGTCTAGATTTTGATCGTGCACACTCAAGCACAGGCTCGGGTGTAGGGATAGTCTTAATATCACCAGATAATGAGACTACTCTTTTCTCATACAGACTCGAGTTCAACTGCACCAACAACATTGTTGAGTACGAAGCCCTTATCCTAGGCATTAACCTCACCATCGATATGAACATCAAGACCCTACATGTAAAAGGGGATTCCAACCTAATTGTTTCACAAGTCAACAAGAAGTTCATTGCTAAAAACCTGAGGTTGAAACAGTATAGGGATGCTATATGGGATATCATAAAGAAGTTTGACAAATTTTCCATTGAGGCCATCCCTAGGGAAGAGAATCACTTCATAGACAACCTTGTTGTTTCTACTTCAACCTTGCAACTCTTCAAAGAAATCGGCCTTTACAATGTAGAAGTAAATTCCAGACCCTTGTTACCTAACAACTTAGAACATTGGCAAGTTTTTGATGATGATAGTCAACTTCTTCATTTTCTCCAAAATGAGGGAGAGTTCTCTTAAGCCCAAATAAACCTATTGGGTGAGAGAGAAAATATTGATATCATCAATGTAGCTGATGGACCCCTGCCTGAAGAAATCATTCCTTTAGAGAATATTTTTTACCGAAATGATATATATAAAGGGAAACCTTCAAACAAAATCAGTAACGAGATTGTTGAATTCAACATTGGAACCGAGGAATCCCTGAAATTAATTAAATTTTGCAAAGGAACAATGGTTGATGAAAGGGAAAAGCTTATTACACTTATAAGAGAATTCAAGGATGTCTTCACTTGGTCTTATGAATATCTAAATGCCTATCGACAAGACGTCATACAACACGTTATTCCCCTCATTGATGGTACAAATCCCTTTAGACAAAAACTCAAGAAGATCAACCCAAAGGTTGCCCCACAAGTACAAAAAGAGTTACAAAAGATGGTTGAGGCAGGAATACTCGAGCCTATCATATATTCATCATGGGTATCTAATCCAGTTATTGTAAGGAAGAAAACTAGCGAAATCAGAATATGTGTATACTTCAGAAATTTAAATTAGGATTCACTTAAGGACAATTATCCTCTACCAAACATGGAATACCTTTTGCAAAGGGTCATAGGTGTAGAGATGATGTCCATGCTTGATAGTTTCTCGTGATATAATCAAGTTTTAGTAAAGAAGGATGATCAACTAAAAATTTCTTTTACTACTCCTTGGGGAACCAACAAGTATTTAAGAATTCCTTTTGGACTTGTTATAGCGTAAGTTGTAGGTTGGGAAAATCCTGACCCAACTACGAGGAAAGTACTACAACTTGGGAATCCTACACCCAGTGTCACCTTGATGTAGGTCCCGCACTTCAAGGGTGACTAGGTTACTCTAGGGAGGCGATTCTGGTGACCCTAGGGGGAATGAGATGGATATGGATAGATATGTAATTAAATACCCTAGAGTTCAAGTCTAAGTGAAGTTAAATGTGTGGAATTAATTCTTGGGAAGGTCCAAGGGTTGCCAAGTATGTTGAGTAACCTGTAAATGGTGAAATACCTGCCCGAGACACAAGAAAAACCACTTTGAAACGATGTATGTTAGTTGGGTCGGAAAGTTAATATTTTTGCCTCTAATTTGTAGCAATATATAACAGTATATATCAGCAATATAATGTGCTCAATAAATTCTAGATATCGAATAGAAAATACAAGAGAAAGACTAGTTAATGACTATCTAAACTCAAGATGAAAAAACAATATTCTAGCATAAACAGATAAGGTTGTTGTAAACACTTGTCAGCAGAAAATTATATCATTCTTATGGCTGTAAAATTCAATATATTACAGCAAGAAAATCAGCCACTGAAATCCCCTCAAACTTTTCCAAAAGGTGTGCTAGACCAACAAGAATAAGTGTGCAAACTTTGAGCAAAATCCAATGGTTGATAAGGGAGTTATTCAAGCAAATGAGTTAGGGTTTTTGCAGCCCTAATGGCTGAAGATGTAATTTTATAAAATCAGAAAGAAGTATCCCCTTGATGGGAATGCCTTAGTGATTGTGAGGTGCCCAAGGCACAAGGAATACAATTCACTTTGCAAGAAGTAAAAATGACCAAAAATCATGTTTTCCAATGCAATATTTTATTTCTCCAATGCAATAGTAAATGACTAGTGCTCTTAATTATTGGGTTCATGGGGTCATGAAAAGAAAGAGCTAGAGAAAATAACTCCTTGGGGATGTAAGCCCTTTTACTTCCCTAGGCAAGTTTCTCTAGGTAGGGTTTAAGCTAAGAGGATGCATGCCCTTATACTTCTCTTAGCAAACCCTTGTTTAACCAATAACATGAAGCATAAAATGATGAAGTCTATGGTGGGGGTGTATTCCCTTATACTTCCCACCTAGATCCTAGCACAATAACCTTGACTTGAAACAATTGATAGCATGAATGTAAAGACCATACCAATTCAAGGGAAAATGACAAAATAATCCACCACAATAGCAAGAGATAAGCCTTCCAAGGATAGTGCATCACTTCCATCAATAGATAACCATAAACAAGAGCCAAGAGAAAAAAAGGTAGCAAAAATTTCAGACCAATACTTCACAAAATGAGGGGGATTTATGTTAAAATGTGATCTTATGATCTCTTATTTATACAAAATGTCACCAAGGTGACTTGTCCATAAATTACAGGGTAAACCACAAGACTAGGGGTCAAAACCCTAATATTCTCCCCTTTAACAAAGTAATATTAAAAAATTCATCTAAAGTTTCACATTTTCACAAATAAACCCTAATTTTACATGGACATCTCCCCTTTAGGGGACGTTTTTCCACTTAGAAGAAGTCGTTGGTGTTGGAGAAGCATGGGTAGGCCTCCAAAGGCCACTTGTAAAGCATCTAGATAATATCCTCATGGTGAAGGCCCTCTTCTCCTCAAAACTTCCATGTGCAAATGAGTGGCACCTCACCACCAAACCCTAACCCCCCTAGCTGACGTCATGCCTATAAGAGTGATGTTTCTCTTCTCCTAGGAAAACATTTTGGCATGTGGGGGCTAGGCTATGTCTTCCAAGTCAATCTCAATGCCTTCCAAGTCTGATCTTTCTCATCTGGCATGCAGTCCCTTGGCATCCAATCTATGGGATTGTAGCCCCATGGAAGCCCAAGCTAGGCTTGTTCTCCCAAAACTATCCACCAACTAAGTCCTGCAAAGACAAATGAGCACGCCCTCCAAGGATATCAAGTCATAGCATCATGATAAGTGAATCCAATAAACAAATGATCCACCTAATCATGTGCATCAAAGATCACTATATCAAACAATTAAATGCTCAAACACACTATGCGACTTGTCAAGCTTGAATATGGTAGGGTTGATGAGGTGTCCTATTGGGTAGATCTTGCCCTAGGTCAAGGAGAGTTTCCAAGAGATCCCTCTCTAAACCATGTAAAGTGGATGAAGTGGTTGGGGTCGAGACTCAATGGGCATAGGGCTCATGACATACAAGAGGTCGTAGTGTCTCATTCATGGGTGCCTTTGTAGAGGGTTTGTGGTACCTTCGTCTACAATGAAATTTTTCCAATCCCATCGATTTCCTTTTATTTTCCTTTCTTTGTATTTTCTTTCAATGTAGCATAAGTAGAGGTTGAAGGTCACTGCCCTGGCGTGGTGACCAGATGATGGAAATGTCACCCACAAACACCTAGTGTAAATGAGAAGGTTGGCTCGTGATGAGACCCCCTTTCTCTCAGTCATGCAACCGAGAGCCATTACCCTGGTTTGGTGACTAGATGATGGAAATGCCATACCACTAGATATTTATGGACGTGATAGGTTGGCTCATGATGAGACCTCATATCCTTCAACTAACCTTTTAAGCATTCTTTATTATATTGTGGGTCCCTTTTATTCAAAGATAAGTGCTTCACTGTTTTCTTGGGTGATCCCTGGGCAAAGCATTTCGAAGGTTTATACAAGGCTTTTATCTTTTACCCAACATGATCTAAAAATAGGGGGCTGACTTGTTATGCTATGCAAGTACCCTCTATTTCATTAAAATAAAACTTTTCAGGACCTTATTCAATGTGTTAAAATATTTAAGATAGATTATGTGCCAAGTTTATGCATCTTCTTTTAAATGTTCATGTGTGAGGAATTTTTCCTTTAAAATGGTTAAATATGTGTTTTAAATAAATACATGGCAAACATATCTTGCAACAAATATAATCAGCAAACTCACAACAATAACAAGATGATAAAGGAGTTCACCCCTCTCTGGGCTACATCTCCTTGAGCCTCCATCAATGGACTTGGCTCTTTGGGATTAATTTGTCAAAGATTATTTTACAAGCTTCTGCTCAACTCCAATGGAAATATTGACTGTACCATTGGGTTCAGAATACATAAAAACCCCAAAAATGACTAATAGAACTCTGAAAACGGATCATGGCTCATCCGGGCATGACCTCTTCTACATGTGGCCTTAAGCTTCCCTGAGCTTCCTTGTGGAAAAAACACCTATAAAAGTCCTCAAAAGCCTCTGAAACCTATCCCAATGTGTTCAGAGCATAACAATTAGCCAAAAATGACTATTCAATCATAGAAAATAGACGTGGGCTCATTTGAGCATGACCTCAATCAATGAGGGCTTCAAGCTCCCTAGAGCTCTCTAAAACTTCAATGGTGAAAAACTTGCAAAAGAAGTCTTCAAATGGCTTTGAAAACAGTGCCACTGGATTCAGAACGTCCAAAAACCCCTAGCTGGGCGTTTTCGGCACCTCATTTGGCCAAAAATTGAAGATAGGCCTCCTACCATTTTCCTCCTTCAAGCTTGTTGTCTCTGGTTCGCCAAAACGCACCTCTGTACATCCAACCTAGCACACGTGCTCAATCTCGTGCTAAAACCTAGCACCGAGCACATAACCGAATAATGGTGCGAACTGTAGGACGGTTAACAGAACTAAAGCCCCCAACTGCCAAACCGTTGGGCATATGGGCAAGCACCCGAAACCGAGGGCTAACTGTTTTTAAAAACCAAATTCCCCGTGTGCAACTGTGTAGCATCGGGTCATATGGCATGGTTTATGCAGCTGGGGTCTAACCATTTGAAAATCCAAACACGCGCGTGCAAGGTGGCAAGGTCATATGGCGTATGTAGAAACCGGGGGCTGGACTCCATTTAAATTAAGCGCGTAAGGTTTAACCATCGGTCATATGTATTACAATACAACCGCAGGCTAGGGCTAAGCCCCAACCCAACCCCCATGCCAAACATAAAATATTTCAACTTTAAATATATATGAACTCATATGTTTAACAAGCAACATTATGTGGCACGTTGGCAGGGCGGACTTTGCAAAGACTTTGCCACGGTGGGGAGGTCCAGTGTTCGATCCCCACAGACTCCATAACATTTTAAACAACCAACCTATACCATGGTGCCATGTGGCAGCCCACACCTGGGCCACGTGGCACCACTCCATTTGCCCATTAAATGCCACGTGTCAAAACATCATTTGTCCACATCTACCAATCAACAATTGCCATGTCATCAGCTGCCACCTCAGCATACGAACATGCCACATCACCGTACGACCTCTGCCACATCAGCATCCGTACGGACTGTAAAGTCAGCACACATTTTTTTTGCCTGTTTGACGATTCAAATCGAAC
>JASDQU010102321.1:24474-36931 GCA_032191745.1 Picea mariana | reverse complement strand
CATAGGGTTACCAGTGAACAATGCACTGTTGAATTTCCAAATAATCTCAACTAAAAACTCTATCATTCAAACTTCTAACATGGATAAAGTATAAGTTTTTGAACATAGAACATACATAATATAAATTCTAATTCCATAAAGCGGATCAAGCCATCCCAAATTTGAGAGCGAAAAATGTTTGAAATTACAACAAAATTTTAAATATAAACATTGTAATTATTATCCACTTGGAAGTAATTGTAATTTAAAAATTATAAACTTTGAACTAAAATTTGTTGACAGTAGTTGTAACAATTGGAATTCATGCTTTCCAACAATTCTACAGTGGCCCTATCAGTCTAACATACAACTACACTGATACTATGAATAAAATTCAGAATATAAAAATATTAGAACCAATGAATGTTGCGTAATGAAGATGCCCTTCAAAGTTTTGTGTTGCTTCCTTTCCTTCACTTGCTAATCACAGAGAATTCACTGGTACCTCCCAACCAATGCTAGGGGTACTCTTCTTCCCTCTTAGCCCCCCGAGCTGCAAAGGGGCCACACACAAAAAACCAACAAAATAGATCCAAGACTTTCCCTCGAAAGGAATATCTTCCACTCTTTTTTTACAAGCTTGGTATCCCAACTCTCACAAGTAAAACATAGTCCAATAAAAATTTGGCAGCATAAAAATGCTCAGAAATTAGATCCTTTTCTCCTCTCCAAAATTTGTTTTTATAGAAATTTCTTCCCTGACACATTTCCCACATTTCCTCATGCACAAATTATTAACTTTTTAGTCCATTTTAATTTGGATTAATCACTCACACATTTGTCACATTCTCCCCAAGTTACACCAGTATTTACCAATTTTATATTATTTAAAAAAAAGGTCAAATTCCCTCACAATCCTCAATGTGTTTCTATTTTCACTCCTAGGTGTCCCTTTGTTCCCCAAATTCTCATTTAAGGAGTGTCTCCTAACTAGATCTTAGTTAGAGTTTAATTAGGAGTCTTCTTCTAGTTAGACTAGTGTAGTTTGACTCTAGATTCTATTCTATGTACACTCAACCTCTCAAGTTATTATTCATTTCTATTTAAAATTCCCTTTTTATTAAATTCATGCACACATATGCATTTTATTCAATCTTTATATTTTTCTCACTTTTTCTAGAACTAGATTTATCACAAACCTAATATTTTAATTAGTCCCAAATTTAAACTTAGACTTAGGTCAAATGTTAGACTTAGACTTAGACTCTTCTTAGGTTTTTTCAACTAAAATTCTATTGTTTACTTTATTAGTTAATCCAACAAGGTCTAAATATTTCAATGTTTTCTAGGCCATCTAGATTTATTGACTCAAGTTTAATTATGTGATGTTCCCTTCGAGACGCACATTCGTGCTCCAAGGGTGCCACTCGCCTTAGACTTGTTTTTGGAAGTTGTCCGACCCTTGGAGTCAACACTCCACTCGATCGAACTTGTGAGAGACTAAGGGCTTCTAAGGAATAAGGGCTCTTCCTTATTGTGTGCTCCTTAGAAATTTTCGTGAGAACCTGTCTCAGCCTACCCTCACAACATCGTGGACCTTTTGAACTAGGTAATCATTAACCTATAGTTCAGACCATGGTAGGAGTGCTATTAGGCTATGACAGGGATGTTGTCACTCCTCTCCCTCTATTGTTTGGTTTCTATGTATGGCCCCTCTACTCCTTATGTGAGTCGGATTAGCAAGCATCGTCAAGCCTGCATCCACTAACAAAAATATGTCAATAATTCCATATACATAAATCATATTATAATAAATCATACAACATATGTGCATGAAATGAAATACTCAATAGATACAATCTACTCCCTGACTCAATACAAAGTCTAAGGGAATCCATCGATGCCATCAACATCCTTAACCTATCATGTGTCCTGCACATTCAGGACAACTTGTCAAAAGCATCTGTCAATATATATACATCAATAAAATCAATAGGCCATAACACCTCAACATCATCATATATAACCCATAATATGAATGAAATCACAAAGTACCACACCTGGATCACTTGTAAGCAAGTGTCTGTTATAAAAACAAGATCATGAAGCAAAAAATAAAACAAATGCATAAATAAAACATAGAAGATACACAATATAATAGAGACACAAATATACGTGGTTCAACCAGTTTGGGCTATGTCCACAAGAGAAATTGCCAGGTCCTTCATTTATTATTATCCAATAGATGAAGGGATACAACCTACAACACACCCATTGTAACTTCCTCTTCTTTCTCTCACGTTATCCTCTCTCAGAATACAATATTCGCTATAATTCATAGCCGGAATACATTTCCCTCATAAAATGGGGTTGCTTTCTAGGGAAAAAAATCTAACATAACTTCTACCGTCATATTTGCAACCTTATAATGAATGGTCCATATTTACAATGAAATTACAATATACATTTACAAGGAAAAAATTCCTTCGGGGGCTTCGCCCCCAAACCCCTGCCGAGGACCCACTTTCCCTCAGACCCCACACGGGGAGTAACCCCCTCTACACTCCTCCACGTCCCCTACACTCCCCCATGTGGAGGAGTGTACATTCTTCTGGGGTGAAAAGTCTTCATGGGGTATAAACATGGTTGAAAATAAAGACCTATGAATTAGGAAGATAATCAGGCTCCACAACCAACAATCTCCCACTTGGAGACTGATCTCAACCACTCCACCGTTCTTGTATATGCTTGACTATGATCCTTCTTGGACCTGACAAATTTCTCATTTTTATCTTCATGCTTGAAGACCAGCTGAAACTGATAAGGAACTCAGTTTCTCACAGGTTACTCCCTTTGCTAACATGTCTACGGGATTGTGGCTAGTGTGTATCTTTTCCAACTTCAAATGTCCATCTTCCAAGATGGATCATATGAAATGGTACCTAAGCTATATATTCTTAGTATTCTAATGGAAGGATGAGTTCTTTGCAAGATGAATGGCACTCTCACTGTCACAGTAAAACCTGTTATTCTTCTACTTCTTTCCCAATTCCTCTATAAACCTTTGTAACCAAATCATCCCTTTACTAGCCTTTGTAGCAGCAACATACTCTGCCTCTGTTGTTGAAAGTGAAAAAACCTTTTGCAGTTTCAAAATCCAACTTACTGATGTTCCACCTATATTAAAAACATACCCAGTGGTGCTCCTCCTGTTATCTATATCACCTGCCATATCTGAATCAACATATCCCTGTAGAACAATTTTTGAACCTCCAAAATATAATGCATGAGTAGCAGTACCTCTCAAATACATGAGAATCCACTTTACTACCTCCCAATGTTCTTTACATGGATTGTTCATATACCTTCTCACAACTCCCATTGCATGTGCAATATTTGGTCTTGTGCAAACCAACACATACATCAAGCTACCAATTGTTGATGAATAAGGGACTCTGGACATGTATTATATATCCTCTTGTGTCTTGGGACACATTTCCTTAATTAATTTTAAATGGATAGCCAAAGGTGTACTAATTGGTTTTTCATTTTGCACTCTAAACCTCTCCAACACCTTCTCTATGTACTCACTCTGAGACAATGTCAATTTGCAATTTTTCTTGTCTCTTGTTATTCTCATACCAAGGATTTTCTTTGCAGCACCCAAATCCTTCATTGCAAATGAATTATATAATTCTTTCTTGAGCACATTTATATCTTGCATATTAGACCCTACAAAAAGCATGTCATCTACATACAATAGCAAGATAATATAGCTTCCATTTTCTAGCCTTTTAAAATAAACACAGTGATCAGAATGGCATCTACTATAACCTTGTTCTGTCATAAACCTGTCAAACTTCAAATACCACTGCCTTGGATATTTCTTTAGTCCATACAATCTCTTCTTCAACCTACATACCAAATTCTACTTTCCTTTGACCTCATACCCCTGTGGTTGTTGCATATAAATCTCTTCCTCCAAATCCCCATGGAGAAAAGTTGTTTTTACATCTAACTATTCAAGATGCAAATCTTCTACTACCACAAGACTTAAAATAGTCCTAATTGAAGTCATTTTAACAACAGGAGAAAATATTTCATCAAAATCTGTATCTTTCTTTTGTTCAAACCCCTTTACAACAAGTTTATCCTTGTACCACTTTTTTGCCTCCATCTTCTTCCTTCAACTTGTAAACCCATTTATTTTGTAATGCCATTTTTTCTACAGGCAACTCAACCAAATCCCAAGTCTGGTTATTTACCAGGGAATCTGTTTCGTCTTTCATTCGTTTCTCCCACTTCTTTTTAGTATCTACCTACATTTCCTCTTCATAATATTTTAGTTCACTAGAATCAGTCAACAATAATAATACAATGAAGGACAGTATCATTCAGGGGGTCTACTTAACCTAGTATATCTTCTAAAAACACTTGCAGGAGTTTGAGCTACCTGCTACTCCTGTTGCTGTACATTTTGATTTTCTGGTACCTTTGGAGTTTCTTTTTCAATAATCTCATCAAGCACTGTGTATTCTAGTTTTTCTTTTTCTTGAATCTTTCCTTGCAATTGATCTTTGTACATGACCTTCTCATTGAATATGACATCTCTACTCCTAATGATTTTGTGATTTTCATAATCCCATAAGTGATAACCAAAATCATTAACATTGTATCCAATAATGGTACACTTCTTGGATTTTTCCTCAAGCTTTGTTCTATTTTCTTTATCAATATGGACAAATGCTTCACAATCGAAAGTATTCAAAAAATAATAGTTTACCTTTTTACCTGTCCATGCCTCCTTTGGAATTCCACCATCTAAAGAGCTTGGAGGTCCTTTGTTCATTAAGTAAACAATAGTATCTACAACATTTTCCCATAATTGTAAGGGCAAACCAGCATGCAATCTCATACTCTTTGCATGCTCCATGATTGTCATGTTCATACTTTCTGACACACCATTTTCTTGTGGTGTTTCTGGAACTATCTTCTCTCTACGAATCCCATGGTATGAACAGTAATAATCAAACTCCTTGCTGCAATATTCACCTCCATTGTTTGATCTGAGACACTTCAACATTTTTCTTGTCTCATTCTCAACCAAAGCTTTTCATTTCTTAAAAGTATCAAAAGCATCATATTTTTTACGAATGTAATAAACCCAAGTTTTTCTAGTTGCATCATCAATAAAAGTATCGTAATAACAAGAGCCACAAAGAAATTATACTTGAGTTGGTCCCCATACATCTGTATGCACAAGATCTAACCTTTCACTCTTCTTTTATTTATTGACTCTGAGAAATATGAGTCTCTTTTGTTTTCCATAAACACAATGCTCACAAAAATCCAAATCAATTTGTTTAAGATCTGGCAACAAATTTCTTTTGTGAAGTATCTACATCCCCTTCTCACTCATGTGTCCAAGCCTATGATGTCATGGTTTTGTATCCACTCTTGTAGAAGCTAAAGAAATAAAAGAGTTAGTATTACCATTACATAAATACAATGTACCTACCTTCTCTCCTTTTGCTATCACCAATGATCCTTTGATGACCTTCTACACCTTATCTGTAAATATGGATATACAATCTTCAATTTCCAACTTCCCTATTGAAATTAGATTTTTCCTTAGATATGAAACATGTCTTGCCTCTTTCAACAACCATTGGTTTCCATTCCTTTGCTTTATTTTTACTTATCCCATTCCAAGAATTTTGCATGGTGCAACATCACCCAAATGAACTTGTTCAAAATCACCTTGGACATAATCTAGAAAATGTTTCCTATGGGGTGTGGCATGAAATGAAGCCCCTGAATCTATTACCCAAGACTCAGAAATATTATCTACAGAAAGAATTTGTTTGTTTGGAGCTCTGCAGTATTTCTTCAAATGTCCTTTCTTCCCACAATTCCAGCACACTATCTTTCTGAGTCTGGATTTGGATATGCCCTTCCTAGAATTCTTATGGATTTGGATGACTCCTTTCCTCTATACTTTTGTCTTCCCTTGTTCTCCATGTTTAACGTATTACCTAATGTCTCACCTGTGCTTTTCCATCACATTTCCTCACTAAGGATAACACCAACAACATCGTCAAATTTTAAAGTGTTTGAACCAGAGACAGAGTTACTTAGAGCCATGACCAAGCCATTCCAGTGTTCTGGCAATGAGCACAAGATTAGAAGAGCCCTGACCTCATCATCAAAATCCACTTTTATGGAACTTAATTGATTAGTAACCGTATTAAATTCATTTAAATAATTTGCGTCAGACCCACCTTCTGACATCTTCATATTAAATAATCTTTTCATTAGAAATACCTTATTGGACGTTGAGGATTTTTCATACAATTTAGCCAATGCATCCATCAACTCCTTCATTGTCTTTTATTTTGAAATATTGAAATTCAGCGACGCTGCCAAGATCAGTTGTATCATTCCTAGAGCCTTTCTATCAAGAATCTCCCATTCTTTGTCCTTCATGGCTGTCGGCTTCATTGTTATTCCACCCAATAGTAGGAATAGATCCTTCTGATATAAATAATATTCCATCTCCATCTTCCATAACTGGTAATTTTGGCCGTTAAATTTATCGACCCTAAACTTTCCATCTTAAGCCATTGCTCCCACTCAAACCAAGAACCCTCTTTTCCTATGAGTTACCTTTCACTCTGATACCAGTTGTTAGAAAAATAGGATCGCAAAGCAATAAAATAAAACAAATGCATAAATAAAACACAGAAGATACATAATACAATACACACACAGATATATGTGGTTCACCCAGTTTGCGCTATGTCCACCAGAGAAATTGCCAGGTCCTTCCTTTATTAGTATCCAACAAATGAAGGGATACAACCTACACACTCATTGTAACTTCCTCTTCTTTCTCTAATAGTATCCTCTCTCAGAAAATAATATTCACTATAATTCATAGCCGCAATACAATTCCCTCAATAAAGACGGTTTCCTTCTAGGGAAAAAAACCCTAACACAACTTCTACCGTCAAATCTGCAACCTTATAATGATCAGTCCAGATTTACAATGAAATTACAATATACATTTACAAGGCAATTTTTCCTTTGGGGGCTTCGCCCCCGAACCCAGATCGGGGGCTCGCATGCCCCCAGACCCCACAGGGGGGGATAAACCCCCCCCTTCACTCCCCCATGTGGAGGACTATACATTCTTCTGGGGTGTAAAGTCTTCATGGGGTATAAACACGGCTGAAAACAAAGACCTCTAAATTAGGAAGATAATCAGACTCCACAACCAACAGTATCCTCAAAGAATAAGTCAATAATAGTGTGCTCAGTAGAGCGGGATGTTACTAATACCGCTTCTACACCCCCTAGAGCTATGATGTAGAGTTGTTGATCTACATTCATGGATCAACATTAGTACATACTTATCCATCCTTAGTCATTTTCCCTGATTTTTCTTTTTTCCTCATATTTTCTTTACTTAGTCACATTTTCTTTTTCAAATGCATATTGAGGATCATGCCACCATAAAATTCCCAATTTCGTAGGCTCGCAAGCCTATGTAAATTTACTTAGTCAAATTTTATTCTCTTGCAATCCCAACACTTAGTCATTTTTATACGTTGCAGGGGACAAACCCATTCTTGTCTCACAAATCCCCACATCTCATTGCCTTTTTTATACTTAGTCAATTATTTGATAGTGGATGTGGGACACTTGTCTTTCCATTTACCTTTTTTCCCTCATGCTTGTGTCCTGCAACTCACAATCTCACTTTCTACAAAATGGACCTTTCACTTTCCTGACCCACATATCGTCCTCTTCTTATACTTAGTCTATTTTCTCATTGCAAATGTGGGAGTCATCCCCTTTCACCATTTTCATTTTCCATGCCTTGTGTCCTACATCTCACAATCCCTCATTCGTCATATTTCACTCTCCATTCCTCTTTTCGCACTTCCATACTTAACCATTTTCCATATTCCATGACATCACATCACCATTTCCCGATCGCATTTATTACCCCCCACCACATCATCTGCCACTTGTGTGAACATAATACCATTATTAAAGTGGAAAATATTTCGTAATGATTTGTAATAAATTCTAAATCTTACCGTGTGAGTTGGAAACTTTGAAATAATATCTATGGTGGTTAATAATCAAGAAAATACATGGTAAATTAAATAAATGACTAATATGCCATGTTGTAAAAGGTTATATCAACAGTACTATCATCCATTGGTAAGAATAGAAAGAAGTGTAAATGATGTCAAGTATAAGAAAGGGAATGTATTGTGGATATACAATTAACACTCTCGGACATGAATACCACGAGTTCCAGTGGTCACAAGCCTACAAGTGGTACAAGGCTCTCCCTCCTGCTGAGAAGAAAAAAAACCAAGTATGGACCTCAAGCATAGCACTGTCGATTGTGTGCCTGAGGTAATGGATTTCAAAGAATTATTTCTCTGGTACATGGACAAATTTGATACAGAAATAAGGACAATTAAATTTCAGGGGAAGAATCCCATTTCCTTGGCTCCTTTGATTTTCACGAAAATGTTATGGCTTCCAAACCCCACCATGCAATTCAAGAATGAAGAAGTCGATGACTTTCTTAAGGAACAAAGAGGAATATCATACCTAAATCATGGCACATTACCCCTTAATTAGGGCATATTACATTAGTATTGTTAATTTATTTATGTCATATTGGGTCCATTAGTTGCAATTGTACCTCCTAGTCTCCTATATATACCAAGGAGACCTTTTCATTTGGAATCATCTTGTATTTGTGAATTCATGTGTTGTATAAGGAGGTTCCCCCCTTGAAGAGACTTATTATATGAATTTATCTAGTTTTCAAGGTTTGGAGTACTTATTCTGAGGTTTTTATGCTATTTTGATATTTGGTTCTTAACATTTGGTAGCAAAGCTAGACAATCCTTGGGACTGGCTTCTTCAAAGCAAGTCTTCTTGGAATTTTTACTACAAATTTTTTTATGGAAGCTTTAGAGATCTATAATTTATATGGTGTAGAGGAGAATAATAGATATAACTTGGGTCCAAATTTCAAATCTTGGTTCATTATATTTTTGGAGATACATTGTGTTCAAGTTAGGGTTTGTGACTAGTCCTGAAACTAGTTTGAAACAAGCCTTCTTGGAATTTTCGCTCCAAATTTGTTTTGTCTTGGTTTCAGGTTATGAAATTTTTATGGTACACATGCAGAATAGTGAAGTATATTGTGTAAAAATTTCAGCCTTTGATTCTCTGTACCCGAAAATTTATTCTCTTAAGAAATTAGGGTTTTGGGCTAGTCCATATTTTAGCCTAAAATAGGTGTTCTTGGGAAAAATTTTATATCTAAAGATAAAGACCTCCAAATTAAGCAAGACCTATTCCATTGGTTATGGTAGGAACCAATTTTTTAGTAGTGCAAATTTAAATTTCTGAAGTGAAGACAGTGACATATGACATGCCATACAAGTTCACTCTCTTGAAAGGGAAAAAATCATCACATCTTGGGAAAGTTATCATAAAATTCTCTTGGAGAATCGAATATTGGTATAACCTATGGGGTCGAAAAGAAGACACATCAGGATACCTCAAACTGAAATTTTAGACTCAGAAGGGCCGAAATTGCAAATCTACATCAGAAGAAAGGTCGACTAGCAGAACAGTCTCCAAATCAGGGTTTTAAAAGGTGAGTCTTTTTTTTGGGAAATTTGCATATATTTTTACTAGAAGATCCAATTAGGGTGATTCAAAAAGTGGAATAAAGTGAGATAAAAGGAGTATCATCTAAATTTGGGATAATCTTAAGGAGTTTTAGGTACATACGTATTCTAGTGTCTCTAAATGTAGGAGTTGTCGTTACTTGCTAACGCTACAACCTGGGGACAGTGTGGTTCTTCCACGTACCTAGAGTATATCGGAAGGCCCTTTTGAATGGTACCGCATTAGAAATCACTACTACGGATTTGAATTCCCATGTACCTAGTGTATATAAGGAGACCCCCTAGAATCCTGAGACCAACTAAGTAAACCATTTCACCATCTTATTGTTATAGTACACCGAGAACAACACTCGAGGAGATCACTCTCTAGTACATGGGTAGTCGGATAGTACGACTAAGGGCATGGTCAAGACTCCTTAGTTAGTTCCCTGAGATATTGGTCCAATTACTATTGTTGTAATCCACACTTATATTAGAGAGCTATAGCACCTGACACTCCCTTGTCTGTGAGGACCTATGCCTAAGCCAATAAGAAATTCCTACCTTGCAGTGATACTTGGCCAACATGCCACCAAAAAAGGGAACTTCTACACCAAATAATCCCTCAGACAATCCTTCTTATAATCTTGATGAAGGTGAAGAAATGTGCAAGGATATAGATGATTTATGAAACAAGGAAGTAACAAAAGATGAGCTACAAAGGATGATGGATTCGATTGAAGCTAAGATGGAAGTGATGATGGATACTGAGATGGATGGCTTAAAAGGGGAGATCATGGAAGGGATGAAAAAGTTTCTAATAGAGAGGCCACCTGAAAGTGACAATGCATACCATGAAATTCATGATGAGGACACAAGGAAGATGAATAAATACTGGAGAAACTCCATCTTTGGGTTGAAGATCAACCACTTTCCAAATATTGATATAAGGAAGTTTCATCTACATGATGTGCCACACACACAAAAGGTACAAATTATGTCCTTATATTTAGAACCTAATAATTCTGTGCGGTATCAATGGATTTTTTCTTGAAAAACCACTTGTCACTTGGAAAATTTTCATGGAATAAATGATAGCACACTATGAGGATACACGGAGCAATACCTTTTTCAGCGAATTGATAAATCTCAAGGAAAAGGGTTTAGTTGCGGAGCACATTGAGAACTTCCAAAGATTGAATATAAAGGTAACGGATATTCCAAATGAGCACCTGATTGATGTCTTCATAGGAACTTTAAAGGATAAAATTCAACATGAGGTTCGCCTTTGGGAACCCAAATCATTGGAGAATGTGTTAAGGGTGGAGAGAAATGTTGAAAGTAAAAATCTAGCTATGGCTACTAGAAGGACCATCCCTAACATATATCGAGATAATAATGTTCCTTCTTCTAAACCACCTCAACCTACAAGGTTGACACCTTAACAATTGGAGGAAAGAAAAGAAAAAGGTTTATTCTTTAATTGTGACAGCAAGTACAATAAGGTACATAAGTGTGGTGAGAAGAAATTATTCTACATAGATTGTGAAGAGGAAGAAGAACAAGAACCATCTCAAGATGAAGATGTAGAAGAGATTTCTTTTGAAGAGATGACTCCCACCATATCATGTCATCCATTGGCTGGAATTGCCACTCCTCAAACCCTCAATATCGAAGAATATATCAAAAAGAAAAATGTGATAGTGCTAATTGATTTTGGTAGTACTTGGTATCCCCATTTTGTGGATAACTAAGGAGATTATGTATCGAGGCCCTCGGGTTGTAGATATGGAATGTACATGACTAGCAATATTCTTTTTCACAGATGGAGACCCTTCTCACCACTAGCAATATTCTTTTTCACAGATGGAGACCCTTCTCACCACCACAGAGGTCACGTATTTTCAGATGGCATACACCACACCAATTGGCTTCTGGAAGGTAGTGTACCTTGCTCCATGAGGTACAAGTAAGTATTATGGTGAACATCATTTCAATATTTGAGGCATTTACGTATGGTGTATATTAGATTGCTTTAGATTTCATGATATATGCTTGGACATTATTCCTTTTTCCCTAATTCACCTTGGTGGTTGACATTGTGCCTAATAATTGATCTTCCTTGGGGATGGGTTTGCTACTAGGAACTCCCTTGAAGAGCCATCTTACCATTCTCGACCATACTTACCACTTTCCATCACTATTTCCCCCCATTTCTTTATCTCTTGGGATTTTAGGGTGTATTGACCCAACAAGGGGTTGTCCCTCATTCTATGGGAAGAAGGGGTTGAAGGTCCAGTGGGATTATTGTTGGGTAAAATATAAGAGCATATCTATAAACCTTCTAGATGCTTCACCCGAGGATCATCCAAGAAAATAATGAAACACTTATCTTTGAGAAAAGGGGGACCCACAAGAAATATGATTAAGAATCCTTAAAAGGTTAGTTGGATGATAGGAGATCTCATCATGAGCCGGCCTATCTTGTCCATGAATATCTAGTGGTATGACATTACCATCATTTTTTCACCAAGCCACAGTAATGAGTCTCAGCTACATGGTTGAGAGAAAGGGGGTCTCATGAGCCAGCCTTCTACATTTCCACTAGGTATTTGTGGCTGACACTTCCGTTATCTGGACACCACACCAGGGAAGTGGCCTTTAAATTTTCTTTAAAATTATGAAAGAAAAAAAGAATGGAAAAATATTGGGCTTGGAAAAAGTGCATTGCAAATGAAGGTACCACACACCCTCCACAAAGGCACCCA
>JASDQU010102320.1:150073-161823 GCA_032191745.1 Picea mariana | reverse complement strand
ATGATCTCTATTTATACAAAATGTCTCCAAAATAGTTTGTCCACATAATTTTAGGGTAAACCACAAGACTAGGGGTCAACAACCCTAATATTGCCCCTTTACACAAATAATATTAAAAAATTCACTTCAAATTAACTTTACACAAAAAGAAACCCTAACTTAAGGTGACGTCACCACTTTAGGGGACGTTTTCACACTAGGAGTAAGTTGTTGGTGTTGGAGGAGTGTAGTTAGGCTTCCCAAAGCCACATGTCAATCATCCAAGTCATTTTTGCATGGTCAAAGACTCATTCTCCTCAAAACATCCTTGTTTCAATGAATGATAACCTCACCACCAAACCCTATCCCTCCTAGATGACATCATGCCTCCAAAGGTGAGATTTTGCCTCTCCTAGGAAAAAGGTTTGGCATGTGAGGGATAGGTTAAGTCATCAAAAATGTCTTCTAGGAATCCAAAGGTATTTCTCTCTCATCTGGCATGCAGGACCTTGGCATCCACTTATGGGATTCAAGCCCCATGGAAGCCAAATCTAGGCTTGTTCCTCCAAAATTGTCCACCAACTAGGTCCTGCAAAGACAAATAAGCACACTCTCCAGGGATCTCAGGTCAAAATATCATGATAAGTAAAAAAAGTCAATAAATGAGACACCTAAGCATGTGCATCAAAGATTACCCTGTCAAACAATTAAGTGCTCAAAGACATTATGTGACTTGCCAAGATTGGATATGGGAGGGTTGACAAGGTGTCCTATTGGGTAGATCTTTCCCTAGGTCAAGGAGTGTTTCCAAGAGATCCCTCTCTAAGCCATTTAAAGTGGATGAAGTTGTTAAGGTTCAAGACTCAATGGGAGTGGGGTTCATGACATACAAAGGGTTGTAGTGTCTCATTAATGGGTGCCTTTGTAGAGGGTGTGTGGCACCTTCATTTGCAATGCAATTTTTTCCAAGCCCATCGTTTTGCCATTATTTGTTTCTTTTATGTTTTAAGGATGAATTGAAGGCCACTGTCCTGGTGTGGTGTCCATATAATGACAGTGTGACTAATGAATACTTTTTTGGAAATGAGAAGTTTGGATCGTGATTAGACCCCCTTTCTCTCAGTTGTGAAACTGAGATCCACTACCTTGGCTTGGTGGCCAGATGATGGTAGTGTCATACCGCTATATATCCATGATCATGATAGGCCATCTTGTGATGAGACCTCCTATCCTCCATCTAACACCCTAAGCATTATTTTTCTCTTATGGTTCCCCCTTTTATTACTAATAAGCATTTCATTGCTTTCTTATGGGGTCCCTGGGTGAAGCATATGGAAGGATTATACATAAGATTTTATTTTAATCAACATCAATCCCTTTGGGCCTTTATCCCATTCTTCCCATAGAATGAGAGACAAACCCTTCTTGGGTCAATACACCCTAAAATCCCAAGAGATAAGGAAACAAGGGGTATGAGTGATGAAAAGTGGTAAGTATGGTCGAGAACTGTACGATGGCTCTTCAAGGGAGTTCCTAGTAGAAAACACATTCCCAAGAAAGACCACTTACTAGGGTACAATGTCAACCACTAAGGTGAAACAGGGAAAAAGGCATAATGTCCAAGCATATTTCATGAAATCTAAAGCAGTCTAAGATACAACATACTCAAATGCTTCAAATATTGAAATGACACTTACCATAATACCTTACTTGTACCTCATGGAGCAAGGCTCGTTGCCTCTTGGAAGCTAGCTGGTGTGGTGGATTCCATCTGAAAATATATGACCTCTTTGGTGGTGAGAAGACTCTCCATTTGTGAAAATGGATATTGTTGGTCATGTAGTCTCTTGACACTCTATATATGCAACTTGAGGGCCTCGAGACATAATCTCCTTAGTTATCCCACAAATTTTGGATAATAGGTCCTTCTTCTCAAGAAAGTACTTAAGGCTATTATGGTCTGTTCTAACCACAAATTTCGCTCCAACTAGATATTGCCTAAATTTGGCCAAGACGTGCATGATGGCTAGCATTTGTTTATCATAAACAATATACAACAACTCATTCCCCCTCAATTTGTGACTCTCATAGGAAACGAGATGCCTATTTTGCATGAGAACAACTCCAACACCCTCACCTGATGCATCCCACTCCAAGATGAAAGGCTGAGAAAAATAAGGAAAGGATAATGCAAGACAAGTGCTCATCACCTTCTTCATTTTTCCAAATGTTGATTGTGCCTCAATACTCCACGTAAATTCTCCCTTTTTGGTCAATTCAGTTAGGGTTGCGCAAAGTTGGGAAAACCCCTTGACAAACCTCCTATAATAACTGCAAATACCAAGAAATCCCTTACACTCTGTGAGTGTTTTGGTTGTGGGCCAATCAATGATGGCTTGTATCTTCTCTTGGTGAGCACGTACCCATTTTTCTCCAATAATCTGTCCCAAGTAGAGAACCTCCATCATTCCAATTTCACATTTTGATTCCTTAGCATATATTGACTATTTATCCATGATGATCAATATCTCATCCACATGTTTGAGGTGATCTTCCCATGTTCTACTATAGATCAGCAAGTCATCAAAGAATAAAAGTAGGTACTTCCTTATTTCTTTGTTAAACACATGGTTCATGCATGACTTAAAATTGGTTGGCACATTAGTCAATCCAAAAGGCATGACAAGGAACTCATAATTCCCATAGTGGCATATGAAGGTTGTCTTATGTATGTCTTGCTCCCTCATCTAGATTTAATGGTATCCATAGTGTAGATCAATTTTAGTGAGGTACACTGCACCATGTAACTCATCCACCAACTCATCTATCCTAGGAATGGGATACCTATTTTTTGTAGTTTTCTTATTCAAAGCTCTGTAATCGATGCACATGCTCATAGTCCCATCCTTCTTCTTCACCAACACAACGATGAAAATGGGCTTGAACTGGGTCTAATGTGTCCCATGTCTAGTAATTCCTTGATGGAATTCTAAATATCGTCCTTGTGCTTCTTAAAGTGCCTATAAGGTGTAGTGATGACCGGTTTGGCCCCATATTCCAATTCTATAGTGTGCTCAAACCCCCTATTTGGTGGTTGACTTGGAGGAATCAGGTCAAAGAACCTTTTGTGATTGTGAGGGATTTTTTTGTATGTCTGGAGGGTATTTCTTGTGCTCTCCATCACTTGCTTCCATAAAAAATCATTCGATTGCATATGCCACCTCCTCATGCCTAAATATTTCACTCATTCTCTTGGTAGTCACAACTCTAGGTGCCTCTCCCGTCATCCCCTTAAGTGTGATCCTCTTTCCTTCTTCTGTGTTNAAGACACTGCACACCTAATATGATATTAGTGTCTAGAATGTCCACCACATAAAAATGATGTGTCAAGATGTATCTTCCCAATGTCAATCTCATTTGTGGAATACACATGTCACAAGCCATAGTGCACCCTCCTGCTACCTCAACCAAGAATCCATCAAAGTATAATGTGGGAATGTGTCTCCTCTCTACCATAGCAATGTTAATGAAATTGTGAGAAGCTCCTCCATCAACTGACACTATTTCTCTTTGTCCCTACACAACTCTCGTCATCCGAAAAGTATTATAATTAGGAATCCTTCTAATAGAAGAAATGGTAACCTTATTAAGTCCTGCATCATGGTGTGGAGGCACCTCACCACTTTGTGCATGAAAGGATTGTTCTTCCTCCCTATGGCTCATATGTATGTTATGGATGGCTCCACTCTCCTCATCATCAGTCTCTTCCTCACTATCAGAGATCACTTCAATATAGTAAATATTTCCTTTTCCCATACACCTATGACCTAGCTTCCATGGTTCTTTTCAAGTGAAGCATAATTTATTCCTCTCTAATTCTCTTCTTGTGGCTTCATCCATCTTCCCATTTCCTTTGTCAATATGTTTGGTGTCTTGTCCCCTTGTAATGATTGGGGGTCTAGGTGTAAACTTGTTTCTGTTAGCTGCCCCTATGGCTAAATGATTCTACATCTCCTCTAGGTTGTGATGCATAATGACTTGGTTGTTCTGTAGTGTGTCACTCATTGTTTGGATCACCTTTTCAACTAAAATTGTTGCTTCTTCTGACACTGCATCTTTTGTTTCATGATTTCCCCCCATACTGACTTATTCTTTTGGAATATCTGATAAAGGTTGTCCCCCGTGGCCTCTCCTCTTGGGATTTAGTTTAATCAAAGGCTAGCGAAGGAATTCACTTTGATACCATTGTAATTTTACCAAGATGATTCACAAGGAACTTAGGTTTTACATTCTGATTGGTATGTATTTTTTGTTTTAATTTTTTTCCAGATCTGCTTCTCAAAGTTGTGGTGGGAGTGCTTGGTTGAGTTTTATAGCATGTGAAGGATGGATGTAAAACAATAAAAAATGGAAATGACAAGATACAAGATAAATAACACAAGAAAAGTCCCAAATAACTTCAGATATGACCTTTATTTAGATAACAAGCTAAGAAATATGGCTTCCTTAAAAAAGGCCCGCAAACCCTTACAAAATGCTCCAAAATATAGATTGGGGGATGTATAGTGCATATGAAGATATCCCTCAACAAAAATCTCAGATATATCTCTCCAACTCACTAAATCCTCAATGGACAGTGTGCCCCTCATAAAAAATTCTACCCAAAGCCAAAATAAATTAATATGCAGAAGAAACCCTCCAATAATAAGTGAGAAAGGGCTATCTAGGCTTGGAAAACCCTCTAGGAAAGAGATCCACCTCATGTCTCCTTTATTCTACCCAAATTGAACTGATCTTCTTCCAACAATGCACCCCACCTGCAGAAAATCTCCAGATCTACGTGCTATCTCTTC
This sequence comes from Picea mariana, assembly GCA_032191745.1. Taxonomy (NCBI): domain Eukaryota; kingdom Viridiplantae; phylum Streptophyta; class Pinopsida; order Pinales; family Pinaceae; genus Picea; species Picea mariana. The sequence continues at coordinate 156,991 of JASDQU010102320.1, read as the reverse complement.
AATCCACTATAGAAATAAAATTGTAGCTGAATAGAATGGTGAGGGTGGAATATTTCACCACCTTGACCAATATTGGATCTGAAATGAAGGAATATTTCACATCCTTGTTGATATCTAGGGTTTTTTTACTCAAAAAACTCAAAACGTAAGCTGCATAGCTCAAGAAGGAATCAAAGAAAAATGACTTGAATGAGGAGTGAGGCACCCTCCTCTCTCTTTTATTCCTCCATATTATAATTTTTAGTTGAGTTACGTTATTTGTTTTTCTAAGGTTGTTACTTTATTTTCTCCTCAAGTCAAATGACCCTTTTTCTGCTTTATCAAAGTCACTTTAATGAAATAACATTAAGTTCCTTAGTGACACTTTATCACATCCTAACCCCTTTTACCCATAATACTATAGTATAGAGAAGTGACTAGAATACTAAGTATTCTAATGTTCTTGTCAAGGAGAGGGGAACATTACAATGTGTGCCTCGAACCAAGCAAGGAGATACCTCAACGCTCTTTCAGTTGGTTTTTTCTCACGTGCTCGACATCCACTCATTGTCGCATGATTGAGAATCATACACTTGACATTTCAATGATCCAATTGATTGGACCAATTTCTTGGACATGTGTGACATGCATCAGACTTCGGGTAGCCACTCACATGTTTTGACACCAGTATTTGATTCCAAAGATATAAATCCATTGGTTTTACTTTGGATGACAAGTCTAAGGAACCCCTTTTATTCTTGGGCACCTACGAACTTCCCACTATCGACACCAACACCTTCATTATAGGGGTTAGTCTTATGTACCTTAGTTCCCCATTTACCTCCTTGATGGGTTACGTTAGACCAAGTTAAGAGAGTCCTAAATCCTCTCAGACTTGGTACAATCTCACATACTCGACTTAAACTCATCATCGTACCATTGATATTCACACATTTATCCATGATCTACCCTCATATGTAATTCCTAGGATTTGATTGGATTGATTTCGTTGTTCTTATTAGAGCCCTCAGTTTGAGCTTCCCTTCAGTTATCTCATTTCATATCTTCAGAGCCTCTTTCCTAGTCAGCAGGGCTTCTCAGGTTGTTTCCATCTCCCTCCCCCAAGGGAGGACCCATCAATTCCTATGTACCCAAATCAACAACAATTATGATGTATATCTGGCCCTTTTGATCTAGGAATATGTATATGGGACTATTTATATCATTTTATTGTACTATGTCCCTTCTTTGTCAACACCATATTGAATTTAAGACCTGATTTTGTCTCACTTTCTCGACACCTTTTTTTGGGGCGCATCATTGTATTCATTATTATGATTTATATCAACGAGTATGGGTATGCCTAGCTTGTCTCTATTGATATCATGTACACTCACCACCTCATGAATTTCTTGTTGACAATTGGTACTCCTCAACCTCTTCTATAGGTGGTTCTTCTTCCCATGGAACCTCCCTCCCTCCTTGGTCACTTTGTAGCTTGGTAAAATAAAACTATAATGTATTTCAGTCATATGATGTGCTCCTAACCTCATACATTAGGGGGCATCTATTATAACCCAAAAGTTGTTCACCTAGACCAAATTAACTAGGTTTAYCGAAATACACCTCCAAGGTTGGGGTTGGGCTTCTATGCAACATTGGTTCAAACTTCATACTCTTTTATGAAAAATATTTAAAACATAGTAGATACAAGGTACAGAGACATACACAACATAGGAATGAAAACTATTATTGTTGTGATTACCCCCCATTACAAAAGTGTATGACAAAGTATTCTAGCAAGCATTGCATAATAATATTTATCCAACATGAATGTAAAATTAGTGAGTAAATATTTTTCTTAGAGAATAAGTACCACACAAGCACATGTTTGGAAAGGATTCATCCAGATGTCCCCAAAACCATCGATTTATATCTCTAATACCCTCCCTTCTTTTGGTAGGAAATGTCTAGGGGGGAGGTGATGAAAGTCCCTCACATCCTCTAGGATGTCCCCTTCCAAATTAGAACTTCCCCCCATATTGTTCATGTATTTGAGGACATGGAAATACAAGGGACATGTCCCTAGTGGTGGGTGTTACCCCCAACCTAGGGGTAACTAAGGAGATCATGGAGTCTCGAGGCCCACACGTTGCATACATGGAGTGCCAAGATCCATATGGATAGAGCATAGCCCTGGAGGGCCCCTTAATTTCATGATGCATTCTACACATCACTAGTGGAAGTATCCACCACACTGGCTTGGTCCAAAAGGGAAATGGATCTTTCTCCATGAGGTAATGAGTCTGGGTACCATGGTAAGTCTCACTTTAATATTTGAAGCATTTGAACATGTTACAAATAATCTTTCCTGATTACATAACGTTTTCTTGGAATTTATGCTCTTTTCCTTACTTAACCCTGGTGGGTGTCATGTTATCCTAGAAAGTTGGTCTCCCTTGGGAATAATGTGCTACTGGAGGGTTCCTTAAAAATTCATCATCCATTGCTGATCATACTTATCACCTTCCATACTTCTTCCACGTCATCTCTTATCTTTTAGTATTTTTGGGTGTACTGACTCAAGAAGGGATTGTACCTTATTTCATGGGAAGAAGGGGATAAAGGCCCAGAGGGGAAAAGTAGCTAGAAAAAGATAAAATCCATTTATAAAACCTTCATATTCTCTCCCAAGAGGTCTTGAGAAACAATGAACCATTATGTCTTAAAAAAATCAAAGACCTACAAAAGAAAAATACACAATTAATGGACCTCTCACTTGTTGAGGTGTGTACACTCATGCAGTTTCCCTTTCTTTCCATGCATATGGCACTCTGTGTACCTATAGCTTCAAGGGACATTGTGGTATTAACCCCCACCCTTGATTTATCTTGGGGAGTACCCAGTGTTTGAACTTTAATAAATTAATGGCAACAAATGGGCTTGGAAAAATGTTGCATTACAGACGAAGGGAAGCTCACCCTCTACAAAGGAACCCATAAATGTGAAAATAGAAACCCTTGTATGTCATGAACCCCATGCCCTAAATTTCAACCCACTCCACTTCGCATGCACACATGACTTTGATAGGTTCCACCTGGGAAACGCCTTGGACCTAGGAAATGATTGACCCAATAAGATGCCTTGGGAACCCTACCACACCTAAATTTGACAAATTATATAATGTATTTGAGCATTTGAAGGGGGGATTTGATGCATATGTTTGCGTGCTTTGATTATTATATGTGGCTTACATGTTATTATACTTGTGAATCATGGACCTTTGGACAACGTATATGTTTTTCGTTGTAGGACCTTTCTCAATGGACAGGTATTCATGAGGAGATGATCAGTTCAGACCTTCATGAGGGATTGAAGCCCAATGATGGATGTAGAGACCCCAGGCTTGGGAAAAGATCATGAGGCACCATGATGGAAGAGGAATTTTCCTTTGGAGGCACCATGGAAAGCATGGACGATGAGTTGCTACCCTTCCCCACTTAGACATTGGCCTTTGGTGGCCTTGGATGTCTCCCTAGTAGCCCATGACATCACCCAAGGCTAGGGTTTGACACCTCGAGATGCTGGACTATAGTTTTGGCATGTGTGGCATGGAGTCCCAATGCTCTACTAGATGACCTCAACGTCTCATGGAGAAGGCCTAACGTCACCCTAGGAAGTATGGTGTCACCCTCATTAGGGTTATTTTTTGAAAATTGATTTAATTTTTGAATTTTAAAGCAAATTGACATGTAGGCATTGTTTTGTGAAAAGACACAATTGTTGGGTAAACAAGCCAAGATTTCCCATATAAATATGGCTGGCTAACTTCATATTTTCATCATAATTCATCACTCACAAGTGGTGGAATAGAATTTTCTCCCTCTTTAAGGGCTATTGGCTGAAATAACTAAAGCACATCTTCTTGGAGAAGATTTTTGTGGTGTGTTATCCGCATTTTGTGGGATAACTAAGGATATCATGTCTTGAGGCCCTCAAGTTGCAGATATGGAGTGTCGAGAGACTACATGACCAACAATGTCCACTTTCACATACACAATCCCACTCTGTCACCACATTTGATCCATTTTCAGCGCATCCACCACACTAGCTAGCTTCTGGAAGGCAGAAGGGTCTTGCTCCATATGGTACTACTTAGGTATTATGGTAAGTAATCACCCTTATATTTGAGGCATTTGAACATGTTGTATTTCAGCTACTTTTGATTATAGAATGCTTACTTGGACATTATTCCTTTGACCATGTTTCACCTTGGTGAGTCTCATAGATTTCCTAGTAAGTGGCCAACCTTTGGGGAAGGTTTGTGACTGGGGGTCCCTTGATGGGTTATCGTACCATTCCCTACCATACATACCACTTTCCGCTCATTATATTCCCATAATATTTCCCTCTTCTAGGCCCTTTGACTTTAGTGACCCAAGAAGGGCATGTACCTCATTTCATGGGAAGAAGGGGTTGAAGGCCCAAACAGATTGTTGTTGGATAAAAAGATAAAATCCTAGATATTAACCTTCCAGATGCTTCACCCATAGATCCTCAAGAAAGCAATGAAATGATTCTCTATAATAAAAGGGGGACCTACAAGAATAAATGATAATGAATTCTTAGGGAGTTAGTTGGAGGATAGGAGGTCTCATCGCGATCCAACCTATCATGATCATGGGTATTTAGCGGAATGAAATTACCATCATCTGGCCACCAAGATAGGGTAGTGGCTCTCAGTAACACAACTGAGAGAAAGTGGGTCTCATCATGATCCAACCTTCTCATTTCCATAAGGTATTTGTGAATGACATTGTCATTATCTTGACACCACACCAAGACAGTGGCCTTCAACTCATTCCTTAAAACATGGAAGAAATAATGAATGGAAAGAAGATGGGCTTGGAAAAAATGCATTGCAAACAAAGGTGCCACACACCCTCCATAAAGGCACCCATGAATGAGATAATATGAGCCCTTGTATGTCATGAAAATCAATGAATTATGAAGTCTAAACCCCTTCCACCTCATCATCCACTACATAACCTTCAAAGTCCATCCTTGGGAGCATCCCCTACTTGAGGGTTTTGGTCTACCCAATAGGACCTTTATGACACCCCTCCCATACTTAAACTTGGTCAATTGTATAGGGTATTTGAGCATTTGTTTGATTTGATGAGATAATTTTGATGCACATGTTTAGGTTCCTTGCTTATTAAACATGGTTTCTACTTGTCATGATATCTTTGACTTGATATCTTTAGAGGGCGTACCCTTTTTTTTTGAAGGGCCTTTCTTGGTGTCTAGTTTTGGGAGAACAAGCCTAGATTGGGCTTCCATGGGGAAAGGAGCCCACAGGTTGGATGTAGTAGGCCCGCACACTAGAAAATAGAGAGATTCCTTTGGACGCTTACTTGACATCATGGAGGATATTATCCATCCCATAGCACCCAAACGATTTTCCCAAGAGAGGAAAAACATCATCTTTTGAGGGTTGACTTCATGCATGAGGGGGTTTGATGGTGATGGAGTGATTGGAAATTGACACTTGGCATGTTTTCATTAGATGATGCATGTATAAGTCTTAGCACATTATGAGGAGGCTCAAATAGCCCCAACGAATTCCACATATTCTCCAACAACTTTCTCAAGTGCCAAAACGTCCCCTAAATGGGTGACATCACCATGTTCTAGGGTTTCTTTTGTGTAAAACTAAATTTTAAGATTAATTGTTTAATATTATTTTGATGCAAGGGGTAAGATAAGGGTTGTTGGCCCCTTATCTTATGTTTTTCCCTTTCTAAGTGGACAAACTATGTGATAGTCGTTTTGTATAAATAGAGATCATGAAATCTCATTTTGAAACATAACTCTCCCATTGTGAGACGTACTTGGCTAAAAGTTTTGCTATTCTTGGGAATTATGGTCTTTTTCTCTTGTGAAAATGTTTTATGGTTCTATATTTTGATGAATGGATGAGGAGGATTGGTGTGCACCTCTTATATGATTGTTCTCTTGATGCTTATGGTGAATTTGTTTGGTGAAACTACAATTTGATCTCTCTCTCTCTCTCTCTCTTGGAATTGGTAAGGAAAAATCTGCATTGTTAGTTATTTCTTGTTATTTCTTGGTTATGGTTGTTTGAAACCCTAGGACGATTATGTTGTATATACCCTCCATTAAGCTTCAACTAATTTTTTAAAGTCTACAAATTATTTTCAAGGGTTGCTAAGACGAATACAAGTTTGTATACCCTCTTAGATTTATCCTAAGTTTGATTGGAATACCCTAGGAAGTAAAAGGAATTACACCCCTAGTGTCTTTTTTTCTCTAACTCTTTATTATAAGACTCCATTTACCCAAATTTAAAGGCACTAATCTGAATATTTTTCATTGGAGAAATAAATAAGTGCATTCGGAAACATGATTTTTGGTCATTTCAAATTTCTGCAATATGGGTTTTGTTACTTGTGCTTAAAGCACCTATTATACACTAGGGAATCCCCTATAAAGGGGTATTGCTTGTTGTTGATTTAAAATTTCAGCTTCAGCCACTAGGGCTACAAAATCCCTAACTTTCTTTCATTCATAACTTGCTTTTTAACTGCCACAATTAGCTAAGCTTTTGCCACTTTTATCTGCTTGATCTAGCACAACTTTAGGGTGGATTATTTGTGAGTTTTGGTGGTTCAATTTACTGTTGTAAAAACAAGTTTGCTACATACATAAGGAAACAAAAAATTTCTGCAAACATCTTTTATTACAACCTTCTTTCTTTGCTAAAGTCTAATTCTATCTTACTTGGGTTGATCTAGTTGTTTATAGTTTATCTCTTTCCCTTTCAACTAGACTTTTAGAAAACTATTTTGCAACATTCATTAGAATTTTTATTGCTGATATATACTATTACTAACTACTGAAATTAGGGACAAAAAG
>JASDQU010102320.1:117998-144409 GCA_032191745.1 Picea mariana | reverse complement strand
GATTTGGGTTTCCACGTAAAACACTGGTGTACTGTGTATGTGTATGATTGTTCATTTGTTCATTGCTTATTTACTCTGCAGTTATTGGATAATAATTCTTCATTGATATAACACTTGGATTATATGGTTAAATTGCTCTATTACTGATTCACCCCCCCTCTCAGTAATCCAACAGAGGATGAATGTCCCAATTGTGATGAAGATTCGCATGATACTATGAACTTAATGGACATGATCTTTAATTTCCAAGAAGAATATATCACTAAGGAAAATATCGATGAAGTTAGAAAAAGAGGAGCCAGAGAAGGACAAATTCGAGTGCTAAATCAGTTGATAGAGGATCAGAGAAAAGAATTGAGGAAAAAAGAAATTTTGACATATGATAGGAGGAACAAGATCTCAACTCCTCCGCCACAACCTCCAACCCCACCTCATACAGAAGTGGGATCTCCTCTCTCATATACAAATAAGGTGGTCCCACCACCTCCACCTATGGTCCTTGAGTTGCTCCTAGAGCCAACTTCAGCAGAAGAGGATATTTAGTTGAACATAGACGTGTCGGCCATGTTTGGGAAGTTGAATATGGTAGTCCCTGTGATAGAATTGTGCAAGATCTCCTCTGTAAGGAAATAATTCTTGAATTTATTGAACATACCAGTTGAAAAGGAGGATCCTCCAATAATTTTGAATACTATGTATCTTGATTGACAAAAGGATGAAAACTCTCCCTTCTGTATTTCTTTGGGAAAAAATGGTCTTCATTTGAACAATTGTATGCTAGACTCTGGGGCATCTGCAAATGTAATTTCCTTAAAGGTGATGGAAAAACTAGGTCTGAAGACAACCCAACCATATGGGAATGTTTGTGGCATTGATTCCAAGAAGTTCAAGGTTTATGGACTTTGTGAAGATGTTTAAGTTTACGTGATTGATTTTCCTCATATCAGCCTCATTATGAACATAGTGGTGATTGATTTTCTAGATTCTTGGGGAATGCTTCTATCAAGAATTCGGTTCACTATTCTTGGGGGTTTTCTCAGTATGGATCTCACCCATGCACATATTCCCATGGGGGATGGTACTTTTGAGATTCTATATAGTCGGGAGAGAATTGAAAAGCATGTAATGGATCCCAACAGTCCTGATTACACTAGTGATTTTGACTTTGATGTATGTCTCTAGATCATTGAGTATGATCCATGGGAATTTCCTTTTGCACAAGAATATTCCATAGATACACTACTTCCAAGAATGAATGAATACAAGGACAAGCTTGCAAAGTTCCAAGGGAAAGAACTAGGAGACATTAAGATATTGAAGAAGGAAGAAGATAAGGAAAACAAGGAACATGATAAATCCATTAAGGATGTAGTCAACACAGAACCTCCTTCTTATCCTTACATCGAGAATATACCTTACATCAACTACATTGAAGTAAGTCTTGCGTTCATGTGGGATAAGAGGATGGGAAAGCCTAAATATGATCAACAGGATGATGTCTCTTGGTTTGGCCCTTACATCATCAAGAAGAAGTCTAAGAAAGAGATATATTGCTTGACAACCTTGGATGGGAGAAAGATTCCATTACCAGTGGAAGGGTCTCTTCTCTGACCCTATATTCAAGGTACTTGATTTCTTCGGAGCCCAGGCCCCAGATAACTAGGTAGGTCATCTTGATTTCTTGCATTTTCATATTGATTTCTCATAGTAGCTTAGTTTCATTTCATCTTTGATTTTCATTTTTCTCTACTTGCATTATTGATTTTCATTTTTTATATATGAAAAATACAAGAAACTTATTTTCTAGATTAGTTATCACTTTTTTATATTTTGGTTTTGATTATATGGACAAAGGATGAGTAATCCATCCTACACTTAACAATTTGTTGTTTCAGTGCGTGTAGGCACAGGCCCACCAGAAGATGTTGTAGTTCTGATGCACTCTATGGCGAGTACATGTCCCCAAGTAGGAGCTAGATGTTATCCCCAATTCCTAGGGATAACTAAGGAGATGATGTCTCGAGGCCCTCAGGTTGCAGACATGGAGTACTGAGAGATAAATGGATGGCAATGTCCACTTGCACAGACAGAGGCCCACCTCACGACCATTCATCACGATGGTATCCACCACATCATCTTGCTGCAGGAAGACATTGGGTATTGCTCCATGAGGTACAATCCAAGTATTATGGTGAGTGTCATTTCAATATTTGAATCATTTTAAGTATGTTGCATTTAAAGTTGCTTTGGATTACAGAATGTCTGCTTGGAAATTATGCTCTTTGCCTTGTTTCACTTTGGTGGTTGACATTGCGCCCTAGTAAGTGGTCACCCCTAGGGATGGGTTTGCTACTAGGAGGTCCCCTTAATGAGTCATCATGCCACTCCTGACTGTACTTGTCACTTTTCACACTTCATCCTCTTGTCTCCTTATCTTTTGGTATTTTTGGGTGTACTAACCCAAGAAGGGATTGTCTCTCATTTCATGGGAAGAAGGGGTTGAAGGCCCAGAGGGAATGTAACTAGTAAGAAATAAAAGACATATTATGAACCTTCCAAATGATCTTCCAAAGAGGTATTGAGAACAATGAAATGTTTCTTCTAAAAAATCAAAGACCTGCAAAAGAAAACACATACATATAAATGTCCCAATTGTTGAGGGATTTACACAAGTATGTTACAACCTAGACTATACCCCCATGTCACTTTTTGTATTTATCCATTCAAATGGAACTATGGTACTGTCCCTGAAGATATATGTTATTCCATAGGGAGTACCCATTCGTTTTGGACCTTAATTAATTAATGGCATTGAATGGGCTTGGAAAATGGATGCATTGAAAACGAAGGTGCAACACACCCTCTACAAAGGCACCCATAAATGAGACAACATGGTCCATTATATGTCATGAACCACATGCCCAAAAGTCTTTCTCCCATACACTTCATTTTCTCCACATGACTTAGAGGGGGGTCCACCCCTGAAACACTCCTTGAATTGAGGAATGACTCACCCAATAGGTCATTGTGTCAACCCTACCATACCTAAACTTGTCTAATTGCATAGTGTATGTGAGCACTTGTCTAGTTTGATGAGATGGTTTTTGGTGCACATGATTTGGTGGATCTTTTATTGACTTGATTTACTTATCATGATGCACTTGACCTGAGATCCTTGGATGGCGCATTCATTGTCTTTGCAGAACTTCGCTTGGTGGATAGTTTTGTAAGAACAAGCCTAGCTTGGGCTTCCTTGGGGATGAAGCCCACAGGATGGAGGATCTCACCTATCCCCTTTGGAGGCTTGAGAGACACCATGGAGGATATCACCTATCCCCTACAAGCTGAATGATCTACCTTTGGAGGACAAAACGTCACTTTGAAGGGCTTGACATCACCCTAGGGATAGGGTTTTGGTGCTTGTTATCTCCTTTCCTAGGGATAACTAAGGAGATAACGTCTTGAGGCCCACAAGTCGTAGACATGGAGTACCGAGATCCAAACGAATTAAGCATGGCCCCAGAGGGCCCCTCTTTTCTTCACTGCAATCCACATATCACTAGCAAGAATATCAATCACACCAGCCTGGTCCTAAAGTAGCATTGAGTCTTTCTCCATGAGGTAACGAGTTTGAGTATCATGGTATGTATCACTCTGATTTTTGAAGCACTTGAACATGTTGTATTTGAATCCTTTTTCATTTCATGACGTTTGCTTGGAAATTATTCTCTTTTCCTTGTTCAAAACTGGAAGGGTGACACACTGCCCTAGTAAGTTGATTTCCCTTTAGGATGGGTTTTTACCGGGTGGATCTCTGAAGGGTCATCGTCTGTTCCATCCATACTTACCACATTCCATATTTATTCCTTCCATTTTCCCTTTCCTTTTTGGTCATTGGGATTGGATACACTATGAAGGGTTGTACCTTACCTTGTGGGAAGAAGGGGCTAAAGGCCCAGAGGGTAAAAGTAGTTGGCAAGAGTTAAAATCCAATTTTGAAACCTTCGAGATGCCTCACCCATGGATCCCCGAGAAAGTAGTGAAAATATTCTCGGTAAGAAAAGGGGACCCACAAGATAACATAAACACTCAAGGTACTAGTTGATGGATAGGAGGTCTCATCATGAGCTGACCTATTATGACCATGGGCATGTAGCGATATGAAACTACCACCCGTCTAGTCACCAAACCAAGGTAGTGGCTCTTGGTGGCATAGCCAAGAGAAAGGGGGTCTCATTATGAGCCAACCTTCTCATTTCCGTGAAATGTTTGTGGATAGTGTTGTCACCTCTGGTGATCAAGCTAGGACAGTGGCCCTTAACTATTCCCTTGAAGAAAAAGAGAAAAAGATCAAAAGAAATAAGCTAATAATAAAAGGTAATGAATGGGATAGAAAACAATTGCATACATGACAAGGTGCAACTCACCCTCCACAAAGGCACCCACAGGTAAGACTCTACATTTCCCTGTTATCACATGCACCCCATGCCCAAATATTTACCCCATTCCACCTCATACACTTACATGACTTGGACTAGATTCCACCTAGGAAACACCCCAAACTTAAAAGAGGTTAGCCCGATAGGACACTCTGAGACCCTCTCCAAAACTAACTTGTCAAATTGCATAATTTCTTTGAGCATGTGTTTGGGGTTAAGGGGGGTTTGATGCACATGTTTGGGTAATTTAATTATTGGATGTTATTTACATGTTATGATCCTCGTGACTTATGAACCCCTGGAGGGTGTACTTGTTGTTTCTGTAGGACCTTTCCCGATGGACATTTACACATGAGGAAATTGTTATCTCAGACCTTCATGGGGGATCAAAGCCCACATATGGATGCTAAAACCCTAGCTAGGGGTAAGAAGATGTTGAAAGCTTGCTCTAGATGAAGGAAGGACATTTCCTTTGGAGGCACTATGGAAGACCTAGACCTAAGGTATCATGATCCTCCCACCTAAACATTGGCATTGGGAGGCCTTGGATGTCACCTCTGCAGACATAGACATCACTTGTCATCTAGGGTTTTCACCTTGGAGGAATTCATGAGGATATTGACATGTGTGGGAAAATTTAAGGCCTTTGGAGGCCCAATGTTTCTTCTCCTTTTCCTAACATCCCACACTTGAGGCCCAACGTCACCCTGGGAGGGCATGATGTCACCTTTGAAGGCCTATTTAGATGCAAATTGAATTTATTTTGGTAAAAATGTAATTTTGTAGTAAATTGGTCAGGTCTACCCTGATATTTTGACATAAAATAATTAAAGGTCAAATTTTGGTATAAATAAACATAAAGTGACATTCATTTCATGATAACTCTCACTTGGGAGAGTGGAGGTCTGAAATTTTCGTCCTACTAAGGGTTATTGGCTGAAATAAGGAGGGCACTACTCTTTTAAGGCTTGTTTTTGGTACTTGGACAAATTTTATGAAGTTTTTGTGGCAATCTTGCATGGTTTTACATGATTATTCTTGGTGCAAGTAAGTAGATTTTTACTTTGTCATTGTAAATGGTTATGGTAATGGTTTTCTTTCTCATACATGATTATGAAATTGCATGTTTTAATTAATGCTTGAAGTAAGAAACTTAAAGTGCTAACTTTCTTGCTTTTCATTTGCCTAACTTTATTGAATTAATCTAGTAACTAGTGAAACCCTAGGACCCTAAAGTGCTAKCTCTCTAGAGGTTTATACTTAGTTATTGTCCAAAGTAATTTTCATTCATAAAAATCCAAGAAGAAGGAGTTTCTAGGGCATAGAAGTTCCTACACCCTAGCTTCCTCACTTCTTAAGGTCAAACCTAGGAGGACTTAAGTTGCTACGCCTCCTAGGTCTTTCTCCCTCTTGGATTGTGTGTAAAATAACTTGTTAGTAGCCTTGACGGAAGCCTCCTAATTGAATCCAATACCATAAGAAAGTCACTAGTGAAACTTCACTCTTTGACAAGTATCTTCAAACTCAAACTCCAAATCGTTTCCTACTTGATTAACCTACTAACTTTAACTAGTTAACTAACCTATCTTAGAGATACTAACATCCACTTAATTACTGTTGATAATTCACTGTTACAACCATTGTTTTCAATCTATATTAGCCTACCAACCACCTTAGAATAGCCCAAAATTTGTACAATGCAAGTTACTATCAATATATGCTCAAGTGTTTGTTCAATTGCCTTCGTAGAGTACATTTCTGAAGCTTGTTTGTTGCTATCATTACTTCTATTTTATTGTAGTTACATTTAACTTAGATAGCCTATTTAAATCCAATTGTTGGTTGATATATTTAGAGAAATCACATAAAAACAAAGTATTGTCATTGATTCTTTAAATGCTTTTTCACATTGTTTGCACAAGTGCGTCCTGGTTGATACAAATTTGCAGTTGTTATCATTTACTTATTGCTATCATCTACTTGTCATTTGTTGCATACATAGACAACCAACATATATTCACAAGTTTAATGTCTTGTTGAAGCATCATTATCATTTGTTATTACCTTTCACACTTGTTTTTTTATTGGTAAGGGGCATGTACACTTTATATTTCTTTTGCTTGATCCTTCAAGACTTAAACTTGACTTGAGTGACCTAGAGAGGGGGTAGTTTACTTATCATTTATTTTCCTACATCAACCCACTAGGTCTAGGGACGTCTCCCTTGGAGAAGGTTTTTCCTCCTAAATAGAAAAGGGTATCATGTTGGGGTGACAATGATAGGATTACCCTCGTGTTATGCTAATCTCGACTATAGATTGCGCGATAACAATGATGATGATGTGTTTTGATGGACAGTTGGAATTTTTGAAGAGGAGGACCCTTTTATGAGCCTAGATTATGCAGGAGGATACTTAGGAGGCCTAACAACATCCTCCCTTTGCTCAACGACTTGCTCAAAACATCACCCTAGAGAGGGTTGATGTCATCTTTAGTATTCTTATGTACAATTTTTAAAGTTAAATTTTAATTTATGATGTAAAGGGGAAAAATAAAAGGAAACGTCTCTCTTGTTTTTTGGTTTACCCTAAGTTAAGTGGACAAACACTTTTTTTTATAATATTTGTATAAATAGAGATCAAACTCTTGTCATTTTATTATATCTCTCCCATTGTGAGAAGACTATTTGGTTGAAATGTTTGCCCCTCTTGGGAAAAATCATTCTCTCTCTCTCTCTCTCTCTCTCTCTCTCTCTCTCTCTCTCTATTTTGATATGGTTTGTCTCTTAACTAATGAAGTGAAGTGGTGTGCTACTCTTGGAGGCTCTTTCTCTTTCTTTGGTGATGAAAATTTCTTGGTAACTAGGGTTTTGTCTTGACATTTCCTGGAATTGGTAAGGAAAATCTGCGCTTTGTTAGGTTTATTTCTTGTTCCATGGTTGTTTTTGGATAGATTCTTGGAGGAGTGCAAGGGCATACACCCTCCACCAAATTTTTATCATTATTGTTTGTTGAAAAGGCCATTGCAAAGGTCGCTAGGAGGAGTAAAAGGGTTTACACCCTCCTAGAATTTACCTTGTTAGGGTTACTATCTCAAGGAAGTAAAATAGCTTACACCCCTTGAGATTATGTAGGTCTAACCTAATAAAAGAAGAGTACATAACCCATTTGGCAAGGCAATAATCATTTATTGCATTGGAGAAATAAATTGTTTGCATTGGTAAACATGATTTTGAGAGATATTGATCTTGTTCAAGTTGGAATATTTTCTTGATGCTTTAAGTTCCCTGAAGCCTCTAGGGCATATTTATTGGCCTAGTATATCTTGAGATATTGCTAACTAAAAGCTACAAACATTAGGGATGTAGCAAATCGTTTTATATCTTTGATTTTAACTTTCATTTTAACCATGGAAATTTGCTAGTAAGCCATTATTATCATTCTATTGTTAATTGGTGAACTTTTTGTCAGATTAATTGCTTGTTTTTCAAGGTTAAAACTTGTTGCTGTAGAAAATATTTTCTACATCCACTTGGATGTTACAAATATACTATGAAAACATCATAGAAACCATCTAAAACCACTAAAGGTTGTTCCTAAGTATTGGATATAAATCTACAAGTTTTGTGCTTCATTTATCAATAAATCTTTGATGCTTTGAGTGGTTAAATATGAAGTAAACAACTTCATTCGTTGATGATATATACTCTTCTTTACTGTTGTATTTTGGGACAACACAATTCACTTTCTTGTCCACTTAACATCTGAGCTTATATACTTGTCTCTCTTGTGTCGCGGGTAGGTACAACTATCTTATGAAGGTACTCAAGCACTTGGAAACCATTAAACATTTACGAGACTCATTATTAATCCACTTTACACTTAGTAACTTGAACTATAGGGTAATCATTTACACAACTTCATTTTCCATCTCGTTTCCCCCTAGGGTCACCCAAAATTCCCCCCTTGTGTAGGATGTCTCCTTTACTAAAGCAAGGGTAGGTTTTACATAAGGTGACAGTGGGTGGACTCTCCCACAATTATCACCATCTTTTGGATTGGGTCGGGATTTTCCCAACCTACAATTTGTACGATAATAGCACCCATCAAGTTTTGCCTAATTTTGACCTCTGGTTGTCCCAATAGTTTACTAATATTTCATTGAAAATACATGTTCTCGGTAATCCACCATTTCCTGTGGAATGTTTTCAGTTGCTACTAGGTTAGCCTTGCATTTATTCTTTGGAAAAAGGAAGTCTTTAGTCCACCTCTTATTTCCTTCCCATCTCCCATTAGTGTCAGTGTTTGTTAGTCACACCTTACTTTTTACGTCATGTTGGATTCAAGGACTCCTCATTGCATTGATTTCGGCAAGCTTTCCCCTATCGACTTCAACACCTGTATTCTAGGGGTCTGGCTTAGGAAACTGTGTACTTTGGACTCATCTTCTTTATTGGTGGGTGTAATGTTCCCAAGTATATTCGCTAGGAACTTAGGGTTTACTTTCTGGTTGGTATGTATTTTTCGTTTGAATGTTTTTGCATATCTTCTTCTCAAAGTTGCGATGGGAGTGCTTGGTTGAGTTTTATAGCATGTGAAGGATGAATCTACAACAACAATAGATGGAAATAACAAGATACAAGATAAATAACATTAGAAAAGTCCCAAATAACTTTAGATCTGACCTTTATTTAGATAATAAGATAACCTCCATACATGAATATGCAGATATGGAATGATATAGAAAAGATAAAGAATTATGTGCTAAATATTCCACCAAGATACAATGATAGAGAGATGTGAGACCTCTCAGGCCTTTAGTAACAACATACAACTCAATACAAGATCAATTTCTTTCCCTTGAAGACTTGTCTCCTCCAGATCTGGCTGAGATGCATCCCAATTGGCTGTAGCAAGCTAAGACATTCAGATTCCTTGAAGAAGGCCCTCAAACCATTGTAAAATGTTTCCAAATTGTATATCAGGGGATGTATAGTGCATATGAAGAGATCCGTCAACCAAAATATCAGATCTAGCTCTCCAACTCACTTAATCCTCAATGGACAGTGCACAACTCTTCAAAAATTCACCCCAAAACCATGATAAATTAATATGCAGAAGAAACCCTCCAATAATAAGTGAGAAAGGGTGATATAGGATTGGAAAACCCTCTAGGAAAGAGATTCACCTCAGATATCCCTTCTTCTACCTAAATCGAATTGATCTTCTTCCAATAGTGTTCCCCACATGTAGAAAACATCCATATATGCGCCATGTCTCTTCAATCCACTGTAGAAATCAACCTGTAGATGAATAGAATGGTGAGGGTGGAATCTTTCACCATCTTGACCAAGATTGGATCAGGAATGGAGGAATATTTCAACTCCTTGCTGATCTCTAGGGTTTGTTTACTCAAAACCCTCAAAACGTAAGCTGCATATATCAAGAAGCAATCACATAAAAATGACTTGAATGAAGAGTGAGGTGCCCTCCTCTCTCTTTTATACCTCCATCTTCTAATTTTCAGTTGAGTTACTTTATTGTTTTTTTCTAAGGTTGTTACTTTATTTTCTCCTCAAGTCAAATAACCCTTTTTATGCTTTATCAAAGTCACTTTAATAAAATAACATTAAGTTCCTCATTGAAACTTTAGTGCCTCCTAACCCCTTTTACCCATGAGAATATAGTCTAGAGGGGTGACTAGACTACTAAGTCCTCTAATGTTCTTGTCAAGGAGAGGGGAACATTACAATATCCCCTACTAGAAATTTCTTTCCCACAAGCAATCCTGAACCTATTTGTTGTAGCACCTATTTATTCTCCCAAGTGGCATCTTCTATAGGAAAAAATTTCCATTTGACCCAGTATTCCTTAATGTCCTTGTTCCTTAGTTGTTTCGTCTTCACCTCCAAAATCTCCTCTGGAATCAAGATCAAGTTCCCTTCTTCATCAACTAGTGGTAGCTCTTCATTAGCTACAATATGCTACCCCAATGCCCTCTTTAGGCATGATACATGGAAAACAATGTGGATTTTTCTTCCCTATGGTAATTCTAATTCATATGAAACTTCCCCAACTTTCCTTTGCACCTTGTAAGGCCCATAGAAAAACGATTTTATATTTTTAGTTCCATTTTTATTAATGCATGTATGTTTGTATGGTTGTAGCCTCAAATACACCAAGTCCCCTACCTCAAAAGTGCGCTTTGCTCTATGTCTGTAAGCATATAACTTCTGTTGGTTTTGAGCCCTTCACAAATGGTCTTTGAGCTCTTTAAGAATGTCTTGACTTTCTTGTATCCATTCTTTAGCCATAGGGGCCCTGCTATCTCCAAAAACAATCTCAAAAAAAGTAAGGGGATCATAATTGTATAAATATTTGAAGGGAGACATACCAATAGACATGTGGTGAGTGGTGTTGTAGCAGTATTCACCTAGATAAATCCACTTGACCCATGCTTTATGTTTTCCAACTACATAATTGTGAAGGTAACCTTCCACCCACTTGTTTACTATATGAGTTTGTACATCTATTTGTGGATGATAACTAGTTCTGGGATTTAACTCAGTTTCCACTAGACTAAACAACTCCCGCCAAAAGATGCTCATGAATGTGTTGTCCCTGTCACTCATAATCATCTTGGCAATCCATGCAACCTGAAAAACAACTATGCCACCTGATATGCACTAAAGTCCATGGAGATGGTGAAAAAGTGAGCAAATTTGGTCAGGGAATATACTATCACAAATATGTAATCCTTCCCTTGTGCCTTGGGGAGACCTATAATGAAATCCGTAGATACACTCTCCCACTTATGCTATGAAATGGGGAGAGGCTGTAATAGACCTATTGGGTGAGTGTGCTCATCTTTTTTTTTATGGAAAGTGGTACACTCCTTTATGTGGCACATGAAATCTCCCTTGAGGCCCTTCCAAGTGAACATTTCCCTTATCTACATGCATGCTTTAAGAAATCATTGATGCCCTGCTAATGATGAGTCATGAAATTCTTGAAGCACTCTCTTCTTTAACAAGGATTCTGGAACTAGATAGATCCTTCCCTTGTAATAAATGATGTCATCTATGATCTTGTACCTGTCATCCTGTAGCTGTCCATCCATCAATTCACATGCAAATGTATTTTTAGAGTATTCCACCAATAAATGGGATTTCCAATCAACTGAGATCTATGACATGGAGTAGGTTGAATGTCCTCTAGACAAGGCATCTACTACAACATTTTTATTTCCCTCGACATATTTTATGTCAAAGTTATATGCCCAAATCTTGCTCACCCATTTTTGTTGTCTTTCATTAAGGTCCTATTATCGCACAAGTTGTAGGTTGGGAAAAGCCTGACATAACCACTAATTGGCAACAACTAGGAGAGCACCTACCCACTGTCACCTTAGGCAGGTGTTCCTGTCACCTCAAGTGGGGAATCCCAGTGACCCTAGGGGGGATTGAGACATAAAGTGATAAGTATGAGTGGATGTCCCTAGAGGTAAATTCTATATGATAGGAAGAGATTGGAAAGGAGTCTTGGGAAGGTTCAATGGTTTCCAAATGAGTTGAGTGACCTACCAAGTGTGAATACCTTCCCGAGACACAAGGAAAACAAATCATATAATGTAATATGTTAGTTGGAAAAGAAATTTAAGTGTGTTATCCCTAATTGCAGAAAAATTAAATGATATATATCATATCAATAAAGATAGAAAATACTACAATATAAGTGTAAAGCATATGATAAAATAAACAAGAGGAAATTTAGTGAAATCTAGCTCAACTCACCAATGAATAAGCAATAACTTTAACACAAATAAGTAGGCTGAAACAAAAGCTTGTTGCAGTGATATTTGTTAGAAAAACAGGATCGTGGAGAAATAAAATAAAAAAAATACTGAAATAAAAAACAGAAGATACATAATACAATAGAGACACAGATATATGTGGTTCACCCAGTGTGGGCTACGTCCACCAGAGAAATTTCTAGGTCCTTCCTTTTTATTATCCAGCAAAATGAAGGGATACAACCTACAAATCAACCATTGTAACTTCCTCTTCTTTCTCTCGTAGTCTCCTCTCTCAGAATACAACATTTGAAAGAATGCACAATTGCAATACAATTCCCTCATAAGAGAGGGTTTCCTTAAAAAAAAACACCCTAAAAATAGCTTCTACCGTCAGATCTCCGACCTTATAATGAACGATCCGGATTGACTACGAAATTACAATATTTTACAAGACAATATTTCTCAATATTTCACTTCAGGGGTGTTTCCCCTGAATCCCCTACTAGGGGGGGCTACAAAAATTGTCATTGCCCCCGTGGACCCCCCTGACGATAGTTTTGGGGGGTAAATCTCCCCCACACCCCCCATTAGGGAATGGGGTACAAGCACGGCTTAAACAAACCTATGAATCAGGAAGATAATCAAGCTCCACAACCATCAATATTATCAGCCTTATGGGTATAGCAAACCAAGCTTAACAACAGAAAAATTAGCCACAAGAAACCACCTCTAACTAGCCCAATAGGTGTGCTAGGATTAGTAGAGAGTTATGGAAAATTTAGGGCTAAATCCTAGGGTTAGCTTAGGAGTTATTAAGCATTAGAAGGTTTGTTTTATGTAGCCCTATTGGCTATAAGTTAGTTAGTTTTCTTCAACCCTATTAGCAGTAGGTTAGCTTTTTAACAGAAGAAAGAGTTTGTGGTTGAAAGGGGATGTCTCAATGAGGTAAGGGAGCCAAAGGCTCAAGGAACACTTTCCCATAGAGACAACTTTAAAACTAGAAAAGATCATGTTTACCAAGGCAACGATTTATTTCTCCAATGCAACAAGTAAATGACTAATTCCTTTGATAATTGGGTTAATGGAATCAAGCAAATAAAGAGTTAGAGGTACTACCTCCTTGGAGGTGTAAATCCTCTTACTCCCCAAGGAAAGTATATCTAACTAGGGTTTAGGCTAAGAGGGTGTATTACCTTATACTTCTCTTAGCAAACCCTTGTTAAACAAAAAACATGTAAGCATAAAATGATGGAGACTAAGGTGGTGGTGTATGCCCTTATACTTCCCACCTAGCTCTAGAAAATAACCTTGACTTGAATAACAAATGATAACACAATGTAAAAAGCTTACCAATTCAAGGAAAATAACTAAGACAAACCACTAAAATAGAAAAGAAGAGCATTCTAAGGCTAGCGCACCACTTCCATCAACCAATAACCAAAGAGATAGCCATATACAAGAGCACAAGAGAGAGAACTAGCCAAAGGTAGCGAAAATTTTAGTCCAATACTTCTCACAATGGGAGAGTTATGCTATGAAATGAGATCTTATGATCTCTATTTATACAAAATGTCTCCAAAATAGTTTGTCCACGTAATTTTAGGGTAAACCAAAAGACTAGGTGTCAAAAACCCTAATCTTTCCCCTTTACACAAATAATATTAAACAATTAACTTAAAATTTTCTTTTACACAAAAAGAAACCCTAACTTAAGGTGATGTCACCCCTTTAGGACATGTTTTGACACTTGGAGAAATTCGTTGGTGTTGAAGGAGTGTAGTTAGTTTTCCCAAAGCCACATGTTAATCATCCAAGTCATTTCTTCATGGTCAAATATTCATTATCCTCAAAACATCCTTGTGTCAATGAATGATAACCTCACCACCAAACCCTATCCCTCCTAGATGATGTCATGCCACCAAAGGTGACGTTTTTCCTCTCCTAGGAAAACCGTTTGGCATGTGAGGGAAATGTTATGTCATCCACAATGTCTTCTTGGTCTCCGAAGGTATGTCTCTCGCATCCAAAATGTGGGCCCTTGGCATCCACCTGTGGGATTCAAGCCCCATGGAAGCCCAAGCTAGGCTTGTTCCTCCAAGACTATCCACCAGCTGGGTCCTACAAAGAAAAATAAGCATGCCCTCCAAGTATCTCAAGTCAAAATATCATGAAAATTAAATCAAGTAAATAAATGATCCACCTATGCATGTGCATCAAATATTACCATGTCAAACAATTAAGTGCTCGAAGACATTATATGACTTGCCAAGCTTGGATATGGGAGGGTTGACGAGGTGTCCTATTGGGTAGATATTTCCCTAGGTCAAAAAGTGTTTGCAAGATATTCCTCTCTAAGCCATGTAAAGAGGATGAAGTGGTTAAGGATCAAGACTCAATGGGAATGGGGTTCATGACATACAAGGGGTTGTAGTGTCTCATTCATGGGTGCTTTTGTAGAGGGTGTGTGGCATCTTCGTTTGCAATGCAATTTTTTCCAAGCCCATCATTTTAAAATTATTTGTTTCTTTCATGTTTTAAGGATGAGTTGAAGGCCATTGTCCTGGCATGGTGTCCAAATAATGACATTGTCACTCATGAATACTTTTGAAAAAATGAGAAGGCTGGTTCATGGTGAGACGCCCCTTTCTCTCAACTATGCAACTAAAAGCCACTACCCTGCCCTAGTTTCCAAATGATGGTAGTGTCATATCGCTAGATATCCATGATCATGATAGGCCAGCTCGTTATGAGACCTCATATCATCCAACTAACCCCCTAAGCATTCTTTTACTCTCGTGGGTCCCCCTTTTCTTACAGATAAGTGTTTCATTGCTTTCTTGGGGGATCCCTAGGAGAAGAATATGGAAGGTTTATACATAGGATTTTATTTTACCCAACAACGATCCCTCTGGGCCTTCAACCCCTTCTTCCCATAGAATGAGGGACAACCCCTTCTGGGGTCAATACAACCTAAAATCCAAAGAGATAAGGAAACAAGGGGTTTAAGTGATGAAAAGTGGTAAGTATGATCGAGAATAGTACAATGGATCTTCAAGGGAGTTCCTAGTAGAAAACCCATTCCCAAGAAAGAACACTTACTAGGGCACAATGTCAACCACCAAGGTGAAATAGGGAAAAAGGCATAATTTCCAAGAATATGTCATGAAATCTAAAGAAATATAATATACAACATAATCAAATGCCTCAAATATTGAATGATACTTACCATAATACCCGACTTGTACCTCATGGAAAAAGGCCCATTGCCTCTCGAAAGCCAACTAGTGTGGTGGATGCCATCTAAAAATCTATGACCTCTGTGGTGGTGAGAAGTGTCTCCATCTGTGCAAATGGACATTGTTGGTCATGTAGTCTCTCGACACTCCATATCTACAACCTGAGGGCCTCAAGACATAATCTACTTAGTTATCCCACAAAATGGGGATAACATCTGGCTCCTACTTGGGGACATGTGATCGTCATAGAGTGCATGAGATTTGCAACATCTCTTGGTAGACATGTGCCTTCCAAAACTCAGAAAAAAACATAAGAACATCTAGGGTGGTGCTATCACCCTTTATCCATACACGTAAAAGAAATTTAAAAATGAAAACTAATCTAGAAAAGAATTTTTTTGACATTTTGTCAAAAATTTGTAAACTAAGAATGAAAATGATACGCAAGTAGAGAAAAATGAAAAATGAAATGCATCTAAAATAATATGAGAAATCAAGATACAAAATGCAAGGAAAGCAAGATGACCTACCTAGTTACATGAGGTATGGCCCCAAAAGAAGTCATGTGACCTGAACATAAGGTTGAAGAAGAGATCCATCCACTGCTAATGGCATCTTTCTCCCATTTAATGCTATTAAATAGTATTTTTCTTTATTAGACTTCTTCTTGACGATGTAAGGGCCAAGCCATGAGTTGTCATTTCTCTAGTCATACCTGGGCTTACCCTTTCTCTTTTATCACATGACACATGAGTGCAATAATTCCTTCATTGAAATTGATGCAAAGTGTATTCTCAACACATGGATATAAAGGAGGCTCTGTGAGAACCATCTCTTTCATGATTTCTTCATATTTTTCACCTTTTTTCTTCAAAATATGGATCGACCTTGTCTCCTTCCCATGGTATTTTGCAAGTTTTTGTGTGTATTCATCTATCCATGGGAGAAACATCTCTATGGATTATTCATGTAAGAAGGGTAGCTCAGATGGATCATAATCAATAATATGTGGGGGCACTTCATAATTTTGTTCACCGGCATAATTAGGGCCACTTGGATCCATCACATGTTTATTATTCTTTTCTCGGCTATGTAATATCTCATATGTGCCATCACCCATGGGAATTTATGCATGTGTAAGGATCGTGCTAAGAAAAAATCCAAGGGAAGAGGACCAAGTCTTTGACAAGAGCATCCCCCAAGCCTCTAGAAAATTCATCACTAATATGTCCATGAGGAGGCTAATATGTGGAAAATCAATCAAAAAGTCCTCGATGTCCTCAAACACCCCAAAGACCTTAACCTTCCTAGAATCAGTACCGCATACATTTCCATGGGGTTGGGTTGTCTTCAGACCAAGTTGTTCTATCACATTCAATGACATGACATTTGTTGAGGCCCCAGAATAAAGCATGCAATTGTTCGATCGGAGGCCATTCATGCCTAATGAAAGGTAGAAGGGAGGATTTATGTCTCTTGACCGATGGAGATACATAGTGTTCAAAATGATATGATAATATTCCTTCTGATTTGGCACTTGTAATACTTTCAAAATTTCCCTTTTCACATAAGGGATCTTAAACATCTCTGTCACTAGGACCGTCATATTCAGTTTTCTAAACATACTCACAACATATATATTCAACTGAATCTCATTTGGAGAAGTTGGATTAGGAATCAACTCACGTATTAGAGGTGGAGGTGGTGGTGCCACCTTCTTTGCTGATGGAAGAGGAGTGTCAGGCTGAGATGGAGGGTCGAAAGTTTTATTTCTTCTAGTGTAATTCAAATATTCCCTCTTCCTTAATTCCTTCTTCTGATCATCCGTCAATTGATTCAAGGCTCGGAGTCTCCCCTCTCTTTCTCCTCGTCTTCTAGCTTCTTTGATATGTTCTTGAGTGACTTGTTCCTCTTAGATCACACATATCATATCCATGAAATTTATATCATCGAGAGAATATCATCTCGTCGGGGGAATTCATATTCTCTATGAGGTTCTTGGCATGGAAGGCACCAAGCTTCTATGTCAACCGTCCTGACTGGTTTCAAAGTATCTGAGGCCTATGCCTCTTTCTGAGGGCCTGGTTTCTAACATGTGGCATCTCTCTGTTTTCTAGAAAACTAAGGTCTGGGAGAAGATTTATTTCTCTCTATAGTATTCAAAGGGCCCATAATCTGATTCCACACTTGAGAAAACTGTGTACTCATCTGATCTATCTTCTAAGTCAGGAGGGCAATCAGATCAAGAGAATTGTTGTTGGAAACCTTATTTTTTTCTTTTGCCTTGGTACGAGGGTATTGAAAAAGGTTCTACCCATGAATTAAGGAGATTCTCTTCAACTTCAACATTGTACTCTTTGTCCTGTTCCAACAATGTGGGTTTCTTGTCTTTCAGAATGAAGCAAAATTGTCCTTCAAAAGCGTTCATGTAAAGGAGATGAATTGATGAGGATGTAGGATGGAATTCTATTGGAATATGGTTGTATAACCTGTCATATAAAGTATTGAATTAATTCACTGTCTCATTTTCCTTTTTCTTGATCTGATTAAATTGATCTCCAAGCGTCCCACCGTCTATCTTTGTTGACCATATTCTCTTAAACAAGTCGGAAAAATCTTCATAGGATGTGACATGATTGTCGGGAAGGCCTTTGAACCATTCAAGAAATTCTTCAATCAATGATGAGGAAAATAAATTCATGGCTACATCCTCATGTTCAATCTCTACATTGTCCATGTCTCGGCCCATAACATAAATATGATCCTCAATAGTCACTACATTTTTTCCTCAGAACTTTGACAAGAACTTGTTAAAATCTTTCGGCATTGTATTAGGGTATTCCTAGATGGTGGACATGTTAATAGGTTTGTAGAGATCCTTTTTCCAAGGGAAATATATTGAAGCAAGAGGAAGGGTATTGTGGAAGAGGGTTTTGACAATGCAATACTTGAGAGGAGGCTTAAACCTCCCAGGGGGAAAAGGTTTGGAAGAGGAAGGGTTATGGGGGGGTGGAGTTTCCAGAAGAGCTTTAAGAGGATCTTAGTAATAAAGGTGGAAAGTGAACATCCCTTGGGTGGAGTCTCTAGACTAGCTAAGGGAAAAAATCTTTGGGATAGTTTTCCAAAGTGTCATTAGGGTTCCAAGAGGATTCAAAATTAGGTCCCTGACAACGGTGCCAAAATTTTATCACACAAGTTGTAGGTTGGGAAAATCCCAACCCAACCACCAATTGGAGACAAATAGGAGAGAACGTACCCATTGTCACCTTAGGTAGGTGTTCGCGACACTTTAGAGGTGAGCTAGTCACCTCAAGGGGGGAATCCCGATGACCTTAGGGGGAATTGAGACAGAAAATGATAAGTATGAATGGATGTCCCTAGAGTTCAATTATATATGATAGGAATATCTTGGAAAGGAGTATTGGGAAGGTTCAATGGTTTCCAAATGAGTTGAGTGACCTTCCAAGTGTGAATACTTGCTCGAGACACAAGGAAAATAAAGCATATAATGTAATATGTTAGCTGGACAAGAATGTTAAGCTTGTTGTCCCTAATTTCAGAAAAATTAAATGATATATATCATATCAATAAACATATCAAAGGCTGCAATATAAGTTCTAAGCATATGATAAAATAAATAAGAGGCAAGCTAGTGAAAGCTAGGTCAACTCACCAATGATTAAGCAATAACTTTAGCATAAAGAGGAGGGATGAAAAAAAAGTTTGTTGTAGTGATATTATCAGACTTATGGTTGTAGCAAACCAAGATTAAAAGTAGAAAAAAAAACCACAAGAAACCACCTCTAACTAGCCCAATAGGTGCACTAGGCTTAGTAGAGAGTTAGGGAAAATTTAGGGTTAAATCCTAGCGTTATTTTAGGAGTTATCAAGCGTTAGAAGGTTATTTTTTTGTAGCCCTATTGGTTGTAGGTTAGTTTTGTAACATCAGAAAGAGTTTGTGGTTGAAAGGGGGCAACTCAATGAGGCAAGGGAGCCAAAGGCTCAAGGAACACTTTCCCAAAGAGACAACTTTAAAACATGAAATATTCACGTTTACCAAGGCAACAATTTATTTGTCCATTGTAACAAGTAAATGACTAGTGCCTTTGATAATTGGGTTAACAGATTCAAGCAAAGAAAGATCTAGAGGTACTACCTCCATGGGTGTGTAAATCCTCTTACTCCCCAAGGAAAGTATCTCTAACAAGGGTTTAGGCTAAGAGGGTGTATGCTCTTATACTTTTCATAGCAAACCCTTGTTAAAAGCATAAAATGATGGAATCTAAGGTGGGGGTGTATGCCCTTATACTTCTCACCTAGCTATTGCAAATAACCTTGACTTGAATAAAAAATGATAGCACAATTTAAAAAGCTTACCAATTCAAGGAAAACAACTAAGACAAACCACCAAAATAGAAAAGAAGAGCCTTCCAAGGCTAGACCACCACTTACATCAACCAATAACCAAATAGAGAGCCATATAAAAGAGCACAAGAGAGAGAACTAGCCAAAGGTAGCACAAATGTCAGTCCAATACTTCTCATAATGGGAGAGTTATGTTATGAAATGAGATCTTATGATCTCTATTTATACAAAATGTCTCCAAAATAGTTTGTCCACATAATTTTAGGGTAAACCACAAGACTAGGGGTCAACAACCCTAATATTGCCCCTTTACACAAATAATATTAAAAAATTCACTTCAAATTAACTTTACACAAAAAGAAACCCTAACTTAAGGTGACGTCACCCCTTTAGGGGGCGTTTTCACACTAGGAGTAAGTTGTTGGTGTTGGAGGAGTGTAGTTAGGCTTCCCAAAGCCACATGTCAATCATCCAATTCATTTTTGCATGGTAAAAGACTCATTCTCCTCAAAACATCCTTGTGTCAATGAATGATAACCTCACCACCAAACCCTATCCCTCCTAGATGACATCATGCCTCCAAAGGTGACAATTTTCCTCTCCTAGGAAAAAGGTTTGGCATGTGAGGGATAGGTTATGTCATCGAAAATATCTTCTAGGAATCCAAAGGTATTTCTCTCTCATTTGGCATGCAGGACCTTGGCATCCACCTATGGGATTCAAGCCCCATGGAAGCCAAATCTAGGCTTGTTCCTCAAAAATTGTCCACCAACTAGGTCCTGCAAAGACAAATAAGCACACCCTCCAAGGATCTCAGGTCAAATTATCATGATAAGTAAAACAAGTCAATAAATGAGACACCTAAGCATGTGCATCAAAGATTACCCTGTCAAACAATTAAGTTCTCAAAGACATTATGCGACTTGCCAAGATTGGATATGGGAGGGTTGACAAAGTGTCCTATTGGGTAGATCTTTCCCTAGGTCAAGGAGTGTTTCCAAGAGATCCCTCTCTAAGCCATGTAAAGTAGATGAAGTTGTTAAGGTTCAAGACTCAATGGGAATGGGGTTCATGACATACAAAGGGTTGTAGTGTCTCATTCATGGGTGCCTTTGTAGAGGGTGTGTGACACCTTCGTTTGCAATGCAATTTTTTCCAAGCCCATCGTTTTGCCATTATTTGTTTCTTTTATGTTTTAAGGATGAGTTGAAGGTCACTGTCCTGGTGTGGTGTCCATATAATGACAGTGTGACTAACAAATACTTTTTCGGAAATGAGAAGGTTGGATCGTGATTAGACCCCCTTTCTCTCAACTATGCAACTGAGATCCACTACCCTGGCTTGGTGGCCAGATGATGGTAGTGTCATACCGCTATATATCCATGATCATGATAGGTAGGCTTGTGATGAGACCTCCTATCCTCCATCTAACACGCTAAGCATTATTTTTCTATTGTGGGTCCCCATTTTATTACTAATAAGCATTTCATTGCTTTCTTGGGGGGTCCCTGGGCGAAGCATATGGAAGGATTATACATAAGATTTTATTTTACTCAACATCAATCCCTCTGGGCCTTTAGCCCCTTCTTCCTATAGAATGAGAGACAAACCCTTCTTGGGTCAATACACCCTAAAATCCCAAGAGATAAGGAAACAAGGGGTTTGAGTGTTGAAAAGTGGTAAGTATGGTCGAGAACTGTACGATGGCTCTTCAAGGGAGTTCCTAGTAGAAAACACATTCCCAAGAAAGACCACTTACTAGGGTATAATGTCAACCACCAAGGTGAAACAGGGAAAAAGGCATAATGTCCAAGCATATTTCATGAAATCTAAAGCAGTCTAAGATACAACATACTCAAATGCCTCAAATATTGAAATGACACTTACCATAATACCTTACTTGTACCTCATGGAGCAAGGCTCGTTGCCTCTCAGAAGCCAGTTGGTATGGTGGATTCCATCTGAAAATATATGACCTCTGTGGTGGTGAGAAGGCTCTCCATCTATGCAAATGGATATTGTTGGTCATGTAGTCTCTCGACACTCTATATATGCAACCTGAGGGCCTCAAGACATAATCTCCTTATCTATCCCACAAATTTTGGATAATAGGTCCTTCTTCTCAAGAAAGTACTTGAGGCTATTATGGTGTGTTCTAACCACAAATTTCACTCCAACTAGATACTGCCTGAATTTGGCCAAGACGTGCATTATGGCTAGCATTTATTTATCATAAACGGTATACAACAACTCAAGCCCCCTCAATTTGTGACTCTCATAGGAAATGAGATGCCTATTTTGCATGAGAACAACTCCAACACCCTCACCTGATGCATCCCACTCCAAGATGAAAGGATGAGAAAAATAAGGAAAGGATAATGCAAGACAAGTGCTCATCACCTTATTCATTTTTCCAAATGTTGATTGTGCCTCAATACTCCACGTAAATTCACCCTTCCTGGTCAAATCAATTAGGGGTGCACAAAGTTGGGAGAACCCCTTGACAAACCTCCTATAATAACTGCAAATACCAAGAAATCCCTTACACTCTATGAGTGTTTTGGTTGTGGGCCAATCAATGATGGCTTGTATATACCCTTGGTGAACATGTACCCCTTTTGCTCCAATAATCTGTCCCAAGTAGAGAACCTCCATCATTCCAATTTCACATTTTGATTCCTTGGCATATATTGACTATTTCTCCATGATGCTCAATATCTCATCCACATGTTTGAGGTGATCTTCCCATGTTCTACTATAGATCAACAAGTCATCAAAGAATAAAAGTAGGTACTTCCTTATTTGTTTGTTAAACACATGGTTCATGCATGACTGAAAATTGGTTGGCACATTAGTCAATCCAAAAGGCATGACAAGGAACTCATAATTCCCATAGTGGCATATGAAGGTTGTCTTATGTATGTCTTGCTCCCTCATCTGGATTTAATGTTATCCATAGTGCAGATAAATTTTAGTGAAGTACACTGTGCCATGTAACTCATCCACCAACTCATCTATCCTAGGAATGGGATACCTATTTTTTATAGTTTTCTTATTCAAAGCTCTGTAATCGATGCACATGCGCATAGTCCCATCCATATTCTTCACCAACACAACTGACGATGAAAATGGGCTTGAATTGGGTCTAATGTGTCCCATGTCTAGTAATTCCTTGATGGAATTATAAATATCATCCTTGTGCTTCTTAAAGTGCCTGTAAGGTGTAGTGATGACCGGTTTGGCCCCTTCTTCCAATTCTATAATGTGCTCAAACCCCCTATCTGGTGGTTGACCTGGAGGAATCAAATCAAAGACCCTTTTTTGCTTGTGAGGGATTTTTTTGTATGTCTGGAGGGTATTTATTGTGCTCTCCATCACTTGCTTCCATAAAAAATCATTCAAATGCATATGCCACCTCCTCACTCCTAAATATTTCACTCATTCTCTTGGAAGTCACAACTCTAGGTGCCTCTCCTATCATCCCCTTAAGTGTGATCCTCTTTGCTTCTTCCGTGTTGAAAGATATTTCCATGGTTTTGTAATTGTTGGTAATTGGTCCCAAGGTACTAAGACACTACACACCTAATATGATATTAGTGTCTGGAATGTCCACCACATAAAAATTATGTGTCAAGGTGTATCTTCCCAATGTCAATCTCATTTGTGGAATACACATGTCACAAGCCATAGTGCACCCTCTTGCTACCTCAACCAAGAATCCCTCAAAGTATAATGTGAGAATGTGTCTCCTCTCTACCATAGCAATATCAATGAAAATGTGAGAAGCTCCTCCATCAGCTAACACTATTTCTCTTTGTCCCTACACAACTCCCTTCATCTGAAAAGTATTAAAATTAGGAATCCTTCTAATAGAAGAAATGGTAACCTTATAATTAAGTCCTGCATCATGGTGTGGAGGCACCTCACCACTTTGTGCATTAAAGGATTGTTCTTCCTCCCTGTGGCTCATATGTATGTTATAGATGGCTCCACTCTCCTCATCATCAGTCTCTTCCTCACTATCAGAGACCACTTCAATATAGTGAATATTTCCTTTTCCCATACACCTATGACCTAGCTTCCATGGTTCTTTTCAAGTGAAGCATAATTGATTCCTCTCTAATTCTGTCCTTTTGGCTTCATCCATCTTCCCCTTTCCTTTGTCAATATGTTTGGTGTCTCGTCCCCTTGTAATGATTGGGGGTCTAGGTGTAAACTTGTTTCTGTTAGCTGCCCCTATGGCTAAATGATTCTACATCTCCTCTAGGTTGTGCTGCATAATAACTTGGTTGTTCTGTAGTGTGTCACTCATTGTTTGGATCACCTTTTCAACTAAAATTGTTGCTTTTTCTGACACTGCATATTTTGTTTCATGGTTTCCCCCCATACTGACTTATTCTTTTGGAATATCTGATAAAGGTTGTCCCCCGTGGACTCTCCTCTTGGGATCTAGTTTAATCAAAGGCTAGCGAAGGAATTCACTTTGATACCACTGTAATTTTCCCAAGATGATTCACAAGGAACTTAGGTTTTACATTTTGATTGGTATGTATTTTTTGTTTTAATTTTTTTCCATATCTGCTTCTCAAAGTTGTGGTGGGAGCGCTTGGTTGAGTTTTATAGCATGTGAAGGATGAATGTAAAACAATAAAAAATGGAAATAACAAGATACAAGATAAATAACACAAGAAAAGTCCCAAATAACTTCAGATATGACCTTTATTTAGATAATAAGTTGACCTCCATACATAAGATCTGTAGATTTAGAATGATATAGCAAAGATAAATAAGTCTGTGCTTAATATGCCACCAAGATACAATGATAGAGATATATGAGACCTTCTAAGCCTTCAATAACAATATACAAGTCAATACAAGATCAATTTATTTTCCTTGAAGACTTGGCACCTCCAGATCTAGCTGAGATGCGCCCCAATTGGCTGTAACAAGCTAAGAAATATGGCTTCCTTAAAAAAGGCCCGCAAACCCTTGCAAAATGCTCCAAAATATAGATCCGGGGATGTATAGTGCATATGAAGAGATCCCTCAACAAAAATCTCATATATATCTCTCCAACTCACTAAATCCTCAATGGATAGTGCACCCCTCATAAAAAATTCTACCCAAAGCCAAAATAAATTAATATGCAGAAGAAACCCTCCAATAATAAGTAAGAAAGGGCTATTTAGGCTTGGAAAACCCTCTAGGAAAGAGATCCACCTCATGTCTCCTTTCTTCTACCCAAATTGAACTAATCTTCTTTCAACAATGCACCCCACCTGTAGAAAAACTCCAGATCTACACCCTGTCTCTTCAATCCATTATAGAAATCAAATTGTAGTTGAATAGAATGGTGAGGGTGGAATATTTCACCACCTTGACCAATATTGGATCTGAAATGAAGGAATATTTCATCTCCTTGTTGATATCTAGGGTTTTTTTAATCAAAACCCTCAAAACGTAAGCTGCATAGCTCAAGAAGGAATCAGAGAAAAATGACTTGAATGAGGAGTGAGGCACCCTCCTCTCTCTTTTATACCTCCATATTATAATTTTTAGTTGAGTTACATTATTTCTTTTTCTAAGGTTGTTACTTTATTTTCTCCTCAAGTCAAATGACCCTTTTTCTGCTTTATCAAAGTCACTTTAATGAAATAACATTAAGTTCCTCAGTGACACTTTATCACATCCTAACCCCTTTTACCCATAATACTATAGTATAGAGGAGTGACTAGAATACTAAGTATTCTAATGTTCTTGTCAAGGAGAGGGGAACATTAAAATGGGTGCCTCGAACCAAGCAAGGAGAGACCTCAACGCTCTTTCAGTTGGTTGTTTCTCACGTGCTTGACATCCGCTCATTGTTGCACGATTGAGAATCGTACACTTGACATTTCAGTGATCCAATTGATTGGACCAATTTCTTGGACATGTGTGACATGCATCAGACTTTGGGTAGCCACTCACATGTTTTGACATCAGTATTTTCTTCCAAAGATATAACTTCATTGGTTTTACTTTGGATGACAAGACTAAGGAATCCCTTTTATTCTTGGGCACCTACGAACTTCCCCCTATCGACACTAACACCTTCATTATAGGGGTTAGTCTTATGTACCCTAGTTCCCCATTTACCTCCTTGATGGGTTACGTTAGACCAAGTTAAGAGAGTCCTCAATCCTCTCAGACTTGGTAGGATCTCACATACTCGACTTAAACTCATCATCACACCATTGATATTCACACATTTATCCATGATCTAGCCTCATATGCAATTCCTAGGATTTGATTGGATTGATTTCATCATTCTTATTAGAGCCCTCAGTTTGAGCTTCCCTTCAGTTATCTCATTTCATATCTTCAGAGCCTCTTTCCTAGTCAAGAGGGCTTCTCAGGTTGTTTCCATCTCCCTCCCCCAAGGGAGGACCCATCAATTCCTATGTACCCAGATCAACAACAATTATGATGTATATCTGGCCCTTTTGATCCAGGAATATGTATATGGGACTATTTATATCATTTTATTGTACTATGGCCCTTCTTTGTCAACACCATATTGAATTTAAGACCTGATTTT
>JASDQU010102320.1:39415-92174 GCA_032191745.1 Picea mariana | reverse complement strand
GGTAATTCTTATCTATATCCTTAGCTTACCCAACCCTTTAGGTCTTTGGGGACGCCTCCCTCGGGGTAGACCCTCTTCTACTCCTAAAAGAAAGGGATTTCCTATTGAGGTGATAGTGAAAGGATATCTCATTGTTACGCCAATCTCCCTTACTTGTTGTGGGCTTTGCACAAGTACAGATTGTGACATAATAATGGGGATGTTTTTCAATGAAACATTGGTTCACTCTTTTAGGATGCTTATTTAGGTACTAATTCTCAATGATATTTAGTCTGACTTTCAACTAAGGGTTTTATAGAAGTGCTAAATGTGCATGTATGCCATTTATATTCTTATATTTCTTTATGATTTTTTTAAATAACTTCAAATTTGTGTATGTGTAAAAATAAATTATACTAACAATGTTCGAGGAAAATAATAGAAAATGATAAAATAGAGAAAAATTACAGAATAAATATTTGTAAGTAGAATTATAAAAAAAGGTACATATTTTGTGTTAGAGAACTCTTTGCAGAATACAAATTATGTGTAAGACTAGAACAAAGAATGAAATACCATTTTAATATTTCCCTTCATAATATTAAACTTCGATCTTGTAATGTTCCCAAGTTGATTTGCTAGGAACTGGGGGTTTGTTTTGACCTTTTTTGTTTAAGTGTTTGAATATATGTTATGTAGGTTTCCTCATCAATATTGAGCTGAAGGTTTTTTCATGGAGTTTACAACATATAGATAATGAACATAGCACAACAATACAAGGAAATATCAAGATAAATACATAAAACACCAGAGAAGAACCAATAACTTCATATCTTACCTTTATTTAGCTATTAAGAATATCTTCATAAAATAGATCTACATATCTGGAACAACATAGAAGGAATATAGAAGCTGGAATGAAGATAGCTCTCAAGAATATCAAAAAATGAATAAACAAGCTTCCAAAGGCCCAATAGATGTGAATGGATAAGTACAAGATCAATTTATTTCCCTTCTAAAGCTAGATCTCCCCAGAATGGTTGAGTTGCACACTTTTTTGGATGTATGCTCCTTGATATTTTCTCCTCCTATCTCCTAGGCCCCAAACTACATCAAAACCCTATATAATAGTATCTCTGGGCTAGGCATTCACCTTTGGTAAGTCTCCCTTGTTGTAGAAAGGGTTTTTACCCTCCAATAGTCTAGATCCACTCTAGACAATGTGCCCTCCTTCAGTAGAATTGGTGCCACTCCCAATAAATCAATGGACTAATAAATCCCTCCAAGGATGGGCTATAAAAGGTGCTATGGTCCTTACCAAGAACACCAAATGAAGATTTCCCTCAAATCTCCTTCCTTCACTTCAAATCAAACTCCAACTCCTCAAGCAGTGCACCCTGTTGCTAGAAAACTAATGAACTACGCATCATCTCACTTCTTCACTTTATAAAACAACCTGTAACCGAGTATAACAGTGAGTTAGGGATATTTCACCTCCTTGGCCAAGCTTGGATAAAGAACATGAGAATATTTCACTCCCTTGTTGATCTCTAGGGTTTTTTCTCCCAAAACCCTCAAAACATCTTAGCTCAAGAGCTCAAGATGCAAAAGTAAAAATGACCAGAATGAGGAGTGAGGCGCCCTCCTTTTTCTTTTATACCCCTGGGTCTAATTTCCACTTAAGTTGTTTGATTAACCTCTAAGGTTCTTTTCTTCACTTTTCCTCATATTAATTTTTCACTTAATTTATTATTTTCCCAAAGTCACTTTAATAATATAAAATTATTCTTCAAGTGAATACTTTGGTGCCTCCTGGTCCCCATTTTCCCATGAGACTATAGTTTGGTGGGGACATCTAGACTAATAAGTCTCCATGAAACCTCTATCAAGAGGAGGGGGAGATTACAGTCTCCCCTACTGGAAATTGCTTTCCCATAAGAAATTTTGATCCTGCTTTCTGTAGAACCTGTTCATTCTTCCAAGTAGCATCCTCTATGGGAAAATCCTTCCATTTGACCAAGTACTCCTTGATATTCCTCTTCCCTAATATGGCCCATGTCCAATAGCTCTTTGATATATTTTTCAATTTCATCCTTTTATTTCTTAGGATTTCTATATGGGGTGATGATGACAGGTTTTGCACCCTCCTCCAAGTCTATGATATGCTCAAATCCTATATCTGGTGGTTTCCCTGGTGGAATAGGCTCAAAAAATTTGTTGTGATTATCAATTATTTTTGTATGTCATGGGAGTATTGTGGATGCCCCTCATTTTCCAACTGAACTGATATTAGGCATTATGTTTCATAAACCACGTATTCCCTCCTAAAAATGGCTTCCATGCACTTGGTTGTAACCACTCTTGGTGCATTCCCTGACATTCCCTTCAAAATCATCCTTTTTCCATTCTCCCCATTGAATGACATTTCCATGGTCTTGTAATTGGTAGTGATAGGTCCCAATGCACTAAGCCACTGGTCTCCCAATATAACATTGGTGTATGGTAGGTCCATTACATAGAATTATTGTGCTAATCCATGCCTCCCCCAAGGTGAGTTTCAATCCTGGACTGTACATGTCACATGGCATAATGTTACCTCTTGCTACCTCCACACAAAACCCCTCAAACACAACTCTAGGTATCTGCCTTATTTTCACCATTGTCGAATCAATGAATTTATGTGAAGCTCCCCCATCTATAAGCACAAAACCCTCTGTCCTTGGAGTACTCCTCTCATCTTGAAGGTACTATATTTAGGAAATCCATTAATGGATGCAATATTGATCTTCTTATCTCCTGCTAGGCCAAGATTTGTTTCCTCTCCTCCTTCACCCCACACATTGTCTATCCTGGATTGATTGGCCTCAATATTTTGAATATGGCCTACCTCCTCTTCCTCCTCCTCATCAGATATCACTTCAATATAGTGAACCTTTCCCTTTCCCATGCATTTATGCCCTGGTTCCCAAGGTTCCTTACATGTGAAACATAGTTGCTTCCTCCTCAACTATCTTCTAGTAGCCTCATCCATCCTTTCCTTTCCTTTATCCACTCCTCTTTGATCCTTTACCCCTTGGTTTAATGGTGGCCTTGGAGAGAATTTGGTTTTTGTTGTTGATCCCATCATGTTAGGGTCCTAACCCGCACATAGGTAGAGCAATATATTCTGATGTAAAAAGGTCAATATTAATAAGGCCTTTCAATAAAATAGAATAAGGCAGATGTAAGAAGACCTAATAGAAGCTTTCACTTCTAGAAGGATCTTCCTCTAGATGCTTCTCTTGATAGACATATTTAGTATAAATAAGTGTTGAGGGTATGCAAACCCTAGT
This sequence comes from Picea mariana, assembly GCA_032191745.1. Taxonomy (NCBI): domain Eukaryota; kingdom Viridiplantae; phylum Streptophyta; class Pinopsida; order Pinales; family Pinaceae; genus Picea; species Picea mariana. The sequence goes on along the minus strand of JASDQU010102320.1, from coordinate 88,863 downwards.
TTGGAGATTATTGTAACAAAGTGTTGCTCGACTGGAGGTTGCCCCCTCGAAGAGGCCCATGAACATTTCTTTCTGAATCAAAGTGCTATTTATGTTGTTGTTCTTATATCATTTTTGTGTTATTGTGGAGATTATGCTAGTTATATTACTGTTATTCTACCATTTCTAGCATTTTATTTCTGTTCTGCATACTTTTTATATCTGGTATATTACAAGTGGTATCAGAGCACTTTCCTTGGCAGAAATTGTGGGAATTTTTTTTTCAGGGTAGAGACGTATTCCGACGTCTTTAAGCCGCAGAGATCTGTTGTTACGTGCATAAACTCGTGGTTGAGGGATTCATACATGCAGGAAATACAAGTGGTTCTTAAGCGCACATCTGTTGGCCACCCTTGTAACCCCTTTTGGTACCCCTTCGAGTGGTAGCACATCAGACAAAAACTGTGTATGGATTGGCCTAGATTTTTTGAAGCCCTCTTTAGATAAACTGATCGACCACTTGACTGCTATAGTGCCACCAACAACAACACTAGGGAAGATACTCTCTAGTACCTGGGCAGTTGGGTAGTACGGCTAAGGGTATGGTCTATCCTCCTTAGTTAGTGCCATGAGATATTGGGCTGAGTACTATTGTTGGACCCTGCACATATATCAAAGAGCTATAGCATAGGGTAAACCCTTGTCTGTAGAACCCTTGAATACATAACCCTTGGGGGATAGAAACATAAACAAATTAAAACATACAAGATCTGTTGTTGTGCAACTATGTTCGAGTTGTCAAATCACTACAATTTTCTTATTGGTTAAGCATTTAGGGATTTCATCACTGCAGTATTCTTCAGACCAGAGTATAACTCTGCAGGTGTAAAAAAAAAAAAAAAAAAAAAAAAAACCGAGTCTGGAAATTTTTTCACCATTTTTTGAGACCTATTCCATTGGATTCATCTCTTCTCCCTTATCACATTCGTCTATATCATTTTTTGGCAAAATATTTGACCTTGCCTGCCCCTTTTCAGTTCACCCATCCTCATGGCCCATACCCATAGCCAAGACCTAGAAGCTCGCTTCAACACCTTGCAATCTGGTCTCCTCGAGACCCAAAAAGAAGTAAAACAACTCAGTGCCAATGTTGCCTCCATCGATACAACCATCAATACAACCATAAATACAACCATGCAGTCCTCAATGGAGGAAGTCAAACAAGAACTGACCACCCATCTTGAATATGTCTTTGCATCACTCTGCACCAAACTGAAGATCCCTACAGATGACCCTTTCTCTGATGCACCTCCAAAGACTGAAGGTGAACATTCCTCCCATTCTCATACCTTTCAGCACCATCAATTTCAATGTGACCTATGACTTCCATGGGTGGATGTGACCAAATTTGATGGATCAGACCCCACTGGTTGGGTAACCCAAATGGAACATTATTTCTCTTTATACGACATTACAAATGACTTGGCCAAACTCTGGTATGGTGTTCTCCATCTAGATCAAGAACGTTGGCAATGGTGGCAATGGAGAAAAACTTCACGTCAAGGGTATATTGCCTGGACCCAATTTGTGACTGAGATTTATGAATGCTTTGACACTAACACCAACCATTTGGGCTGTTTGACAAAGTTGAAACAATCAGGAACAGTAGAAGACTTCATAGCTTCCTTTGAGCACCTGGCTTTTCGAACAAAAGGCATGAATAATGCTTTCTTTCGATAGTGTTTTATCAGTGGCCTCAAGGAGGAGCTTCAGGCCCATGTCCTCATGGCTCGACCCTCGAGTTGGGTGGAGGCTACTAAAAGAGCTAAAGAAGAACAAAAGGTTGTATCCTCTCAAAACCGAAAGCCCTCCTTTATCCCTCTCCCTAAACCCGTAAATCCCACTACTCCCTCCACCCCATTAAATATCCAAAAATTGACCAGGGATGAAATAGTTGAATGCCAACTCAAAGGCCTTTGTTATAATAGTGATGAAAAATATTTTCTAGGCCACAAGTGTAAGGAACAAAATCTTTTTATGGCCATCTCTGAGGATATTTTAGAAGAGGATGTTGAAACTCCTCGTGTGTTTGAGTCACCTGAAATCACTAACATAACCCCTCCCGAAGTGGAACCGGTCATTTCCCTCAATGCTCTCACTGGATTCTCTGCTCCCCAAACCCTCAAGTTAATCGGTTACATCAAGCATCGGAAGGTCATCATTCTGGTTGATAGTGGAAGCACCCATAATTTTATTCATCGCCGCATTGCCCAAGAAACTCATTGCTACATCCATGCCGTCAACAATTTCCAAATCATGATTGCCAATGGTGGTTCAATGAAATGTGGAGGGCACTGTGAAAATGTCTGTCTCCAAATTGGTGACTACCACCTAAAATCCCATATGTTTGCTATCGACATGGGCAGTTGTGACATTATGTTGGGTGCATACTGGCTAAGGACTTGGGGTCCCATTCTCATGGATTTTAAGGAATTAACCATGCAATTTGATCAGGAAGGCCACCGATATAAATTCCAAGGCATCACTGCTGGTTCACCTGAGGTCATTAGTTCCCATCACATGGAAAAGATGCTCAAAAAAGGTCATTCTGGTGTCATTTCCCAACTCCATGCCATACAAGCAACATAGACACCCCCAGTGCCGCAAGACCTCCAAGCCCTCCTTTCTAAACATCAAATGGTATTTTCCACTCCCCAAGGACTCCCTCCTTCCCATGGTGTTCATGATCATTCCATTCCCCTTGTACCTGGAATCCTTCCTCCCAATATTTGTCCATATCACCACCCCTTTTAACAAAAAAATTAAATTGAGAAAATGGTCTAGGAACTCCTTAGTGCAGGCATTATCCACCCTAGTATGAGGCCTTACTCTTCTCCTGTAGTCATGGTCCTGAAGAAAGAAGGTTCTTGGAGAATGTGTTCTAACTTTTGTGCCCTCAACAAACTGACCATTAAAGACAAATTTCCCATTCCTGTCATTGATGACCTCCTGGATGAAATGAGTGGCGCCCAATTATTTACTAATCTTGATCTTCGCTTGGGCTATCACCAGATACATATGAAAGAGGCAGACATTCCCAAGACAACCTTTCAAACTCATGAGGGGCACTATGAGTTTTTGGTCATGCCCTTTGGCTTGTGTAATGCCCCCTCCACCTTCCAAAGCCTCATGAATCATGTCTTCCGTCCCTTTATCCATCATTTTGTCTTAGTTTCCTTTGATGATATCCTCATCTATAGAAAAACCTGGACAAACCATCTTACTCACGTGGATCGAGTTCTCCATCTACTCTCTTAGCACCAACTTTTCCTAAAACAGTCTAAATGTGCTTTTGGTGCCTCAGAAGTAGAATACTTGGGTCATCTGGTTGGCAAGGATGGCGTCAGGGTGGATCCGAAAAAGATTGAATCTATGCAAGACTGGCCGCACCCAAAGACTCTCAAAAGATTGCGTAGATTTTTGGGCTTAACCGTGTATTATTGCAAGTTTGTTAATAATTATGGAAAGATTGTAACACCTCTCACTGCTCTCCTCAAAAAGAACTCTTTCACTTGGACTCCAGCGACTGCTCAAGCTTTTCAAACCTTGAAGATGGTCATGTGCACCACTCCGGTTCTGGCCCTTCCTGATTTCACAAAGACCTTTGTGTTGGAATGTGATGCCTCCGGGAAAGGAATCAGTGTTGTCCTTATGCAAGAGGGTCAACCTTTGGCCTTCACCAGCAAGCAACTATCTAAAAGGAATCTGGGCAAACCCATCTATGAAAAGGAAATGTTGGCTATTCTGCATGTCATTGATCTGTGGCGCCCTTATCTCTTGGGGCAACGTTTCCAAATTAAGACAGACCATCAAAGCCTCAAGTACTTTCTAGAACAACGTATTTCCTCTCCGGAGCAACAAAAATGGGTGACTAAGCTCTTTGGATATGATTACGAGATCATTTACAAGAAAGGCAAAGTCAATGTGGTGGCGGATGCACTGTCCCAAAAATATGAAGAAGAAGGATCCCTTTTTTCTCTTTTCTTTATTGTACCATATTGGCTCCAAGTTGTTCTCCAGGAAAGGCTACAAGATCCCAAAATTTTTCATCTGATCCAGCAATTGCATACCAATGCTCCAGCTCCCCCAGGGTACTCTTGGGTCCAGAATGAGCTTCGATACAAAGGCAGTTTGTATTTAAGTAAAAAATCAAAGCTTAAATCCATGATACTTTATGAGCTTCATGCTACACCCACAACGGGGCACTCCGGGTTCACCAAAACCTATGACAGGGTGAAACGTTCTTTTTTCTGGGATGGTATGAAACAAGACATCCGTAATTTTGTCCCTGAATGTGATGTGTGTCAATGCAGCAAGGGAGAAATAGTCAAATCTCTGGGCACACTACAACTTCTTCCGATTCCGCCTGCTATTTGGAAGGATATATCTATGGACTTTATTACTGGCTTACCCAAATCGGGAAATAAATCAGTCATAATGGTGGTTGTGGATCGCCTTTCCAAGTATGCTCATTTATGCGCTCTTCAACACCCATTTACTACATCCATGGAGGCTCAAATTTTCATGGACCAGGTCTTCAAGCTTCATGGCATGCTGCAATCTATTGTTTTTTATCGTGACCCAACTTTCACAAGCAATTTTTGGCAAGAACTGTTCAAGCTACAGGGCACCGAATTGCATCTCAGCACATCTTATCATCCCCAGAATGATGGTCAAACAAAAGTTGTCAACAAATGTTTGGAAACATATCTGAGGTGTTTTTCCTCTGAAAAGCAAAATCAGTGGGCTCAATGGTTACCCCTATCTGAATGGTGGTACAACACTTCCTACCATACAACTACACGCATGACTCCTTTTGAAGTGGTATATGGACAGAAGCCACCTTCAGTTCTCTCATACTTACCAGGTACCTCGAAGGTCTAGGCGGTTGACCAAACACTTATAGTTCGAGAGGATATTCTCCGTACCCTCAGAGAGAACTTGGTCATGGCACGAAATCGCATGAAGCAACAAGAAGATCAAGGTTGCTCTGAATGTCAATTTGTAGAAGGGGATCAGGTGTTTCTGCGATTGCAACCATACAAGAAAACTTTCCTGAAGGCTGAGCATTGTCAGAAGCTAGCACCCAAATTTTATGGTCCTTATACATTCTCAAGCATGTGGGACAAGTCACCTATCAGTTAGCTCTGCCCAATCATTCGAAGCTACATCTTGTTTTTCATGTTTCATGCTTAAAGAAGGTGATTGGAACTAGGTGCCAAATTCAAACCAACCTTCTCAAGTTAGCTAAAGAAGGATCCATTTGGCTACAACCAGAAGCAGTTTTGGACCAGCATGAGCGTCGCCTGCGTCAGAGAACCATCAAGGAAGTGCTAGTCTAGTGGAAAGATACAACTCCAACAGATGCCACTTGGGAACCAACTACCATTCTGCAGCAGTTTCCACATCTCAAGCCTTGAGGACAAGGTTGTTTTTAAGGGGGTGGACATGTTAGGGTCCTAACCCACACATAGGTAGAGCAATATATTCGGATGTAATAAAGGTCAATATTAATAAGGCCTTTCAATAAAATAGAGTAAGGCAGATGTAAGAAGACCTAATAGAAGCTTCTGCTTCTAGAAGGATCTTCCTCTAGATGCTTCTCTTGATAGACATATTTAGTATAAATAAGGGTCGAGGGTATGAAAACCCTAGCTTGGAGATTATTGTAACAGAGTGTTGCTCGACTGGAGGTTTCCCCCTCGAAGAGGCCCGTGAACATTGATTTCTGAATCAAAGTGCTATTTCTGTTGTTGTTCTTATATCATTTATGTGTTATTGTGGAGATTATGCTGGTTATATTACTGTTATTCTGCCATTTCTAGCATTTTATTTCTATTCTGCATACTTTTTATATCTGATATATTACACATCAAGTCTCTCATCCTCCATATGGATTCATGTAAGTTGTGGGGATTAAAATCCTTAACCCAACCACGAAGGGGATCCATCAAAACCTTAGAGAAGAAAATCAACAATCTAGCTTGTGACATATCTAGTACCATTATGGCCACCCTATGAAAATCCTCTATAAAATACTCTGGTGATCCTGTTTTCCTGAGTTGAGTGAGCTCTCTGAAATGTAGCTCAGGACCCCCCTGATCAAACCTATCAATAAGTCTTTGAGTGAACTCTCGGTAAGATGTGATGTGATTATGTCCCAAGGTATTCATACCATGGTACCACCAGTCATGGGCCTTTCCCTCTCGATAAATAATGGAAAATTTAATAGCATCCAATTCCCTCATGGGGTTAATATGCATATAGGAATCCAACTTATGCACCCAAGCATATGCTTTAGTCCCAGTTGATCCATCAAATGTAGGAATATCCATCTTCCCTGCCCTGCACTCTAACTCATTATTGCTCCGGTGATAGCCCATTGGTCTGCCCCTGTATTTGATGCCACAATAATGATCCAAAGTTACTTGCCTCCTGAAGCATGCAATTGATGTTTCATACTCTCTTGCATGCTCCTCAAAATTACCTTCTACTTCCGGAAAGTAATTATCTTGTTGGTGAGTTTCAAGGAAAGTGGGAATATAGGGTCTACGTGTATCTCTACTATTGGTTGGCCCCCTAGAAGGACCTCCTCCAAATAAGCTATGCCCCTCGGTGTGTAACTGATGATCAATATCAGTGTGATGTCTAGGTTTCCCTTGGGATCCACTGTTGAATTATTGAAACTGCAAAGATTATTCTATTCATTATTGATGTATTATTCATTAAACCAATCCCCTTTTGCGAATTGATCATGTTGGGTATTGTAAATGACCAAATCCCCTTTTGCAGATTGGTCAAATTCTAATTGTAATAGGCTTGAAAAGTCAGCCGCAGAATATATTAAAGTGGTTATAACCACCCAGATTGAGAAGTCGACCCTACCAATGAAAAGACACCTCACTCCAATGGCTGCCAGATTGTATAAATAAAGAGGCTAGTGCCTCATTTGGACACACACTCACTTGTTCATCAGAGCGCAAGTTTGTAGCTGCAGTTGGAGAAGAAGGAAGAGAGAGAGAGAGGCACATTCTTGGGAGAGGAATTTATGTATATATTTGAGTTATCTCTTGGCATTGTATTGGCTATCTATATTAAGGAATTTTTTGATGGGTTTTCTCCCCCATGAGGGTTTCCCAGGATAAATGATGTGTGTCTTGTGATTGTGTATTTCTCAGTGATCCTATCTATGTTATGGTTATCTAGTAATTTGAAAAGAAACCTAATAATAGATTAAACCTTAACATGGTATCAAAGCTAAGCTAAAGAGATAATCTTTCACAAGAAAAAGAGAAAAACGTCATGGTTGTCATACATGAAAATTAGGGCTTTTTATTGAAGAAGAATTTCATCCCCAAAACCATCTAGAAAAGTGTGTTCTTCCTCAAGGATCACTTTGGCATCCTCAGTGCAACTTTTTAGTGGATATATCTCTCGGAAAGTGAAACCCTAGTTTTCAAAAAGTACCAGAAGTACCAGAAAACCAGAGTACCAGAAGTACTAGAAGTACCAGAGTACCAGAAAACTAGAGTACCAAAAATATCAGAGTACTAGAAGTACCAGAAAACCAGAACACCATTCCAAAAATTTGTTGATTAAATTTGAAGGGGTAAAATTTGGATTTTATGAAATCTAACCATACCAGGCTACTCGCCTCAGCCAAGCACACCTCCTGGTAAGTTCAGAATTCAATTTTGATCATTTTCATTATTTGGTCATTTTCCTAGCTCTAGGTAAAAGATGTCTACAAGCACTAATCTTGTTGACAAGATAGAAGGTATGGAAAACTCTCGTGCCTGGAAGTATAGGATTGGAATCATTCTTGAAGAGAATGAGGACTCATTCTTGAATAGAATGACCTAGCAATATTTATCAAAGAAGAAGTACCAGAACCCGACGATGCTGTAGATAAAGCAAAGCACCAAAAGGACATGATCAGGGCTAAAAGAATCATTGCAGATTCTATCAAAGATCACTTGATCCCTCAAGTGTCTTAAAAGAATACTCCAAAAGAAATGTTTGATGCCCTAACCAGATTATATGAAGGAAAGAACATAAATCAAAAGATGAATCTAATAACTCAACTCAAGCATACAAGGATGCAGAAAGGAGAAGCGATCCAAGAATATTTCTCTAGAATATCTCAATTCAAAGAACAACTAGAATCTATTGTAGATACTATAGACGAAGACGAACTCATAATGACGACCCTTAATGGTCTCACAAGACCTTGGGATGCATTCATCCAAACTATTTGTGCTAGAAAGGAGAAACTAAAATTTGATAGTCTTTGGGAAGAATGTATTCAAGAAGAATCAAGAGTATCTAACCGAGAAGATTTACTATCAAGAGATGAATATCAAGCCCTAGCTACTCACACTAAAGGAGGAAGAAATAAGTCTCACTTCCAGAAAGAAAATCATAAAGAGTCTCACCCCCAAAACAAATTCATACATAAAGAATCTCAACCTAAGAGATTCCAGAAGAAAGGACAAAGAAAAGAAAGAGAATTCTCATCTTACCAATGCTACCATTGTGACAAGATGGGACATATTGTGAGACATTTTCCAGTTAGACGAGAAGAATACAAAAGGAAAAATAAGAGGCACCATGCCCATGCAGTTGAAGATGAAGAACCACCCGCAAATATGATAAGAGAACGAATTGAAGACTATGTATTAATCTCAACCCTCTCAGGATCAGTATCACCTGAAGAGGACACTTGGCTCATTGATAATGGTGCTTCCAAGCACATGATAGGTCAAAGAGATATTCTCTCTTGCCTTTCAGAAAATAAATTTTCTCAAAAATTTACACTTGGAGATGATTATCAATACCCTATCAAGGAAGTGGGAGAATCAAACTACAAGCTCAATTCAGGGACTCCAATGAAGATGAAGGGCGTACTCTATGTACCAGGTTTGACAAAGAACTTACTCTCCATATCAGATTTAGAAAATAAAGGCTTTAGAATTTCCTTTATAGATGGAGAATTTCTTATGTGGGCTAAAGGAAAAACCATGAAAGAAGCAATCGTCATTGGAAAAGAAGAAGGTGGCTTGTATAAGCTAAAGGGTCACTCAGAAGCTGCCATGACCCATGCCATTGAGAATCCATGTGAACTTTGGCATAGAATATTAGCACACATCAACTACAAGGCATTACCGTATGTATGTAAGGTAGTCATAGGTCTACCAGAACTCAAGTTTTATCATGAAGGTGTGTGCAATGGATGTGCACAAGGGAAGAACATCAAGAACCCTTTTCCGAAGAGAGACAATAAAGCAGAAGGAGTCTTAGACCTCATTCACTCAGATGTGTGTGGCCCAATGCCATCATCCTCCATCAATGGATATGCATACTATGTATCTTTTATTGATGATTATTCTCATAAAACCTGGGTTTACTTTTTGAAATCAAAAGATGAAGTGTTCCGTAAATTCAAGGAATTCAAAGCCTTGATAGAGAATCTTTCTGAAAGAAAGATCAAGAAACTCAAGTCAGATAATGGAGGAGAATACACCTCAAAAGAGTTTTTAAACTATTGCAAAGATGTTGGGATCAAGAGGGAGCTCACCACTCCCTACAATCCTCAACAAAATAGTGTAGCAGAAAGAAAGAACAAAACGATAATGGAAGGAGTGAAGACCATGATCCATGATCAAGATATTCCAATGTGCTTATGGGGACAAGTAGCAAAAACAACAGTATATGTACAAAACTGATTGTCCCATAGTGCACTTGGGTTCAAGACCCCGGAAGAGATCTTCTCCGAAAAGAATCCATAAGTAAGCCATCGCAAAATATTTTCCTGCCCAGTATTTTTACATATTCCAAAAGAGAAGAGAAACAAGCTGGACCCTTCAGGAAAGAAGGGAATATTTGTTGGATATTGTGAGGTCTCCAAGGCCTTCAGAGTTTATATACTAGGTCACCATCATATTGATATCAGCAGGGATGTGACCTTTGATGAATATGCAACACTCAAGAAATGAAAAAGATGACAGCTTGAAGAAGATTATGAAGAGGAACCTGTAGTTCCCAGCGTTGCAGAACCAGTGAGGGAAGTCATAACTTCCCCTGATGAGGAAATTCTAGAAGATCATGACATAGTAGAATTTCAAGAACATCCTCAGATGATGATATCCCATAAGAGAAATATTTCTTGGGCTAGGGATCTTATTCAAGATGGAGATAAGTATGGTGTTCCTGAAGGAACCACGAGACAAGTGAAGATACCTAAGCCATTCTCTAGTTATATGGCTTTGATGTGTGATCTCTTAGAGAAGGAGCCTACCTTATTTGGAGAATCCATTCAGAAGAAATAATGGGCAGATGCCATGACATAAGAATACCAATCCATTATAAAGAATGATGTATGGGAAATAGTTCCTAGACCAAAGAGCAAGGATGTGGTATCTTCCAAATGGATTTTCAAAATAAAACATGTTGTTGATGGAAGTATTGAGAAGTACAAAGCAAGGTTTGTCACTCATGTCTTTTCTCAAAAGGAAGGCATTGACTATGAAGAGACATTTTCTCCTGTAGCCAGATACACCTCGATCAAAACCATCATAGCCCTTGTAGCTAAGATGAAGTGGAAGTTACACCAGATGGACGTAAAGACATATTTCCTAAATGGTTTCATTGAAGAAGAAGTGTATATAGAACAACCTCAAGGATTTGAAGTTGAAGACAGGAAGACTCATGTCTGCAAGTTGAAGAAGGCTATGTACGAATCGAAGCAAGCTCCTAGATCTTGGTATGGAAGGATAAACAGTTTTCTAACGAGCTTGTGATTTACCAAGAGTAAAGTAGATTCTAACCTTTACTTCAAGGTTATGAATGATGAGCCTGTTATATTTCTGTTGTATGTGGATGACTTATTCTTAACTGGAGAAGAAAATATCATCACCGGATGTAAGAAGAAGCTCACTGCATAATTTGAGATGAAATACCTTGGCTTAATGAATTATTTCTTAGGTCTTGAGATATGGCAGAGCCCAGAGAGAATATTCCTTAACCAAGGGAAGTATGCAGTTGAAATCTTGAAGAGATTTGATATGTTGGAGTGAAAGTCCACGAATACACCCATGGAAGCGAAGTTGAAGCTTCTGGTCGACACTTCGTTAGAATTGATTGATGCCACGTTATATAGACATATCATTGGATCGATGATGTATCTGATGAACACCAGACCATATATTTGTTTTGCTGTGAGCACTTTGAGTCAGTTTCTGGTAGAACCCAGACATGTTCACCTAGTTGCAAAACATGTGATGAGGTACCTTAAGGGTACATTAGATTATGGTCTCAGTTATGATGGAGATCATGATTTCACACTGAGTGGGTACATTGATTTAGATTGGGTTGGAAGTTTCTCTGACAACAAGAGCACTTTAGGATGTTGTTTTAGTTTGGGGTCAACCATGATCTCATGGAAGAGTAGGAAGAAATCAAGCATTGTTCTCAGCACAACAGAAGCATAATACATTGTTTCATGTTCTACCAGCTGTGAAGCCATATGGCTTCAGAATTTGTTGACAGGTCTATTTGACCTACATATGGAAGAAACCATGATCATATGTGATAACCAAATCTACATAAAGATGACAGAGAATCATGTATTTCATGACAAGTCAAAACACATAGAGATCTGATATCACTACATCTGTGACATGATGCAGAGAGGAGCCATAAAGATCCAATATGTTAGCACAGATGAATAGGTTGTTGATGTGTTGACCAAGCCTCTATATCGTGTAAAGTTTGAGCACTTTCGAGATAATCTTGGTATAGTCCATCGAAATGGGGAGTAGTGTTGTGTTTCCAGCCTAGTGCTGTGATTCCAGCTTAATTGTTGTGTTGATGTTCCAACTTAATTGTTGTGTTGATGTTCCAACTTAACTGTTGTGTTGATGTTCCTACCTAATTGTTGTGTTGATGTTCCAGCTTAATTGTTGTGTTGATGTTCCATATTAATTGTTGTGTTGATGTGCCAACTTAATTGTTGTGATGATGTGTCAGCTTAATTGTTGTGATGATGTGCCAACTTAATTGATGTGATGATGTGCCAGCTTAATTGTCTTGATTATGTGACAACTTAATTGTTGTGATGATGTGTCATCTTAATTGTTGTGATGATGTGCCATCCTCTTGCTGCGATGATGTGCTAGCCTCATGCTGTGATAATGTGCCAACCTCGTGCTGTGATGATGTGCCAGCCTCATGCTGTGATAATGTACCAACCTCGTGTTGTGATGATGTGACCAGCCTCGTGCTGTGAGGATGTGACCAGCCTCGTGCTGTGAGGATGTGACCAGCCTCGTGCTGTGATGATGATGTATCAATTTTTATACTAATCCATGTTGATGCAGATGATAATACCATTCTAGTTATCTATTGAGAATAATGATATTGATGATGAGAAAAAAATTCGATGATTTATAGATATGCCAGTCAGTGTTCCAAGATGTTGTTGATGGTGTTGTCCTCTCTCTTGCCTGATGTTGTTGTAGAATACCCTTCTTGTTAAGGGGGAGTGTTGAATTATTGTAACTGCAAAGAGTATTATATTCAGTATTGATGTATTATTCATTATATCAATCCCCTTTTGTAGATTGATCATGTCGGGTATTGTAAATGACCAAATCCCCTTTTGCGTATTGGTCAAACCCTAATTGTCATAGGCTAAATGAGAAGTTGGCCCCAGAATATATTAAAGTGGTTATAACCACCCAGATTGAGAAGTTAGCCCTACCAGTGAAAAAACACCTCACTCCAGCGTCTACCAGATTGTATAAATAAAGAGGCTAGCACCTCATTTGGACACACACTCACTTGTTCATAAGAGCGCAAGTTCGGAGCTGCAATTGGAGAAGAAGGAAGAGAGAGAGAGGCACATTCTTGGGAGAGGACTTTCTTTATTTGTTTGAGTTATCTATTGGCATTGTATTGGCTATCTATATTAAGGAAGTTTTTGTTGGGTTTTCTCCCCCATGAGGGTTTCCTAGGATAAATCATGTGTCTTTTGTGATTATGTATTTCTCAGTGATCCTATCTATGCTATGGTTATCTAGTAATTTGAAAAGAAACCTAATAATAGATTAAACCTTAACATCCACTAGCCTCCTTGTTCTCATTGTTAATAGACCATCTCTACCATGATTCATCTACATGAGGAGAAGTGCAATATTCTCCTGGTTGACTGTCATTCTTTCCAAGGCCTATTTCAACTCACCATGGTCTCCCATGTCTCCTATAAATGGTGTTGAAGGGGAAAATGAGTGTTGTCTATATAGTTTTTCAAATCTTTGTCTATACCTGCTAGATTTTGTGGCTCATTGTCATCCCTTGATTCACCCATTTCTTCCTCAGTTAATGTTATTTTAACTTCTTATTGAAATTTCATAATTGTCAAGATAAGTCGATATATTGTTGTTTATGTGTTGCATAAATTTGATTGGTATAGGATGATGATAAATGTAAAGTCTTTGTATTGTTCCTTTGTTACGTGTTTATTTATTATAACCAAAATAACTTATAAATTAAAAAAAAATCATTACTTTATGTTAGAGATTCATGTTATTATTATTATTGTTGTTGTTATTGTTGTTGTTAGGAACATGTCAATCAAAATAGACTACCACTTCTAAATAAGATAATTCTAATTGCAATATTTTTATGATTCTCATTAACACCATTACTATAAAAACCTTTCTTGATTTACTTCAGCAATCTCATTAACCTTTTTAAGGGATATACTAGTTTAATATCATTGCACTTGAACATGCTAAACTAAAACTTGTGAAGCTAAAACTTGCTAAGATATTTGTTACATACATTTACCTTTAAATGGTGCATGGTAAAATTAATGTACACTAGTGCACTTGAATATGGATTTATAATATATAAATTTATTACATGTATTTACCCTTAAATGGTGCATTTACCTTTATAACATTTATTCTTCCTCTATGTAAATATTTGCATTATTATTTAATTCTTCTCATATCATTAAGACACACAAAAGAAGGTTTCACATATTTGTCATTATGATCAATTTTCTTTGTTCATTGTGATAAAAATTTAAATTGGTTTATATAATCTTCTACAACTTTTTTTTTTTTTTTTTTTATATAAATATAATTTGGTTACTATATATATAAACATGAAAAATAATTCTTTTATTAAAGGGGTTATTGATTTTCCAACCCCACCAACTCTAATTGATTGTATTTATCAATTAAACAAAACAAAAGCATATTCTAAAATAAAGACTCACTACTTTGCAGTTATTGTTCTTGTTATTAATATCATACAATTTTAAATGTTTTCAATTCTAATTAATTGTATTTATCAATTAGACAAAACACAAGCATATTCTAAGACAAGGACTCACTACTTTGCAATGACTGCTATTGTTATTAATATCATACAATTTTAAATGTTTTCTCATTGTCGATAATATCCTTTGTTGAGCACGGACGACTCCTCCATGATTCCATATTATGTTTTAAGGCCATCCATGTGAGTAACATGAGCCGCAACGACGGTAGGCAACGTTGCTATGCAGCCTTGTTATTTTGGTGTTGAGGTGGTTAAACTAAGTGTTGCAACGTAGAAGTTATCATGGTGATTTCACATAATTTTAAATATATATTTTTAGTGTTTGTTGCTTTGTTTTTATTCTTATTTTATTTTACAGAGTGAAGTGTGTATAATACTTAAAAGAAATTTTATTTTACAAAGTTTAAATAAAAGAAAAATTATTTTATTTAATTGTTAATAAATTTATTTTATTTATGAGTTAAGAGAAATTTTGAGAAATCAAAATCTTCTTTTAATACTTTTTTAAAATGATTTCTTTTTTGTCTAAATGGGTGGACCCAATGTTGGAAAGCAAGGAGTTTTTCACCATTGGGCAATGTTCAGTTTCAATGAGGGATGCTTAACCTGGAGCCATGGGGACACCTTGAAGTAGTGGTTGAACATGTGGTTGCACCTATAGATATTGTATTAAATGATATCGTAACTCGTGCACACATAAGTGGATCAAAACCCACCCCCATGTCCTTCAATTTAAACCTCGGATAGGGTGTTAATTCCACGTCAATGACGAGTTTCCATTTGGTTTCTTGCGCAAACACCTGGTGTTATTTGTTTTTCCCAAGATTAGTGGCTACCACGAGTTTTAATTCCCTGGCAGTACATCTCATTCAATCCCATGAATTTTTGAGTATGGTGATGGATCAAATCTTCCACTTTGGTATTGTTCATCTGATCGTGATTAATGTTGTAGTTATGTGAATTGTTAATTCTCGAGACAATACATCGGTTTTCTTGTGCAAAGGCCTGCATTGGGTTGATTTTTCCATCGCAACCCTCACTGGTATCACAAAGCTCCATTCCTTCACTGTTGAGTGGTCTTCAGTCTCTTATTTCTCCAGGTGCCTATTTTCTTTTATTCTAAGCCCACCCCTTCCATGCCACATGCCTCATGAGAGAGTCAGGTCGTGTCATGGCAGTGGCACCACTCGTAGTCTTTATAATCAGCATCACTACTCATCACCTTCTTTTGGTAGCTCTGAATCAATGCAACATTATATGGAGTATCAAGAGGATGAGGGTAGTTCTTCTGGTTCTCGTCTCGAGGAGGAATTATGGGGTCATCCAATTGCAGAAGAAGAATTTCCTCCAATCAATGAGGAGGCTCCTAGAAGGCCTCTCGATGGGAATGCGTAGGACAATACTCATAACTCTAAGGAGCATAGGGGAAATGAGCATGAAAACATTCTGCAGCAACATGGGCATACTTCTATGCAGTGAATGGAAGAACGACTCACCCACTTTTCAGAATATTAGTTGCAATTTATCTTTGACCTCCACAAGGATATGGATGAGAAGAAATATCGTCAGGAGAAGATGGAAATTAAAATTGGGGAACTCTTTGATAGGTTATTTGGTTTGCATCTCAGGCTGATGTCTCATGGTCGACTTGTCTAGAGCGTAATTGTCCCAGAGTGGTCGACTCCTCCCCAACACCATGGAAGAGACTCCTCCCCAACACCATGGTAGCGAGAGTGCACCTGAAGAATGATGGTCTTCCAAATATGTTCCATGATTTCTCTTTTGTCTCAATTTCTAGTTTTTTTGTTTAAATTTGATAGACAATATACAATTTTTCAACATTTCAATTTTGGCCATTTAGGAAAACTCTTTTTTAAACTCAAGTTCTACTGTCGAAGTTGGTTTCCTTAGTTGTCAGCTCTGGCATAAAGACAATGGCTATGTACTAGTTCAATTTCAGTTAATAGAAGGTAACATATTTCTATCTTAAAAGAAAAAAATGTTTTTTTTCTTTTAAATTGTAAATATCATAACTTTACACAATTTTCTTATTTTGAAATTAAACAATGTCAAATCCAAATTCATCACTTTCAAAAACTCGAGGTTACCTGCAATATGTAACCTCAACAATTTTATATTTTTTTGACTAAATTTTGAGTAAAACCCATAGGAAAAAGATAAAAACGTAGAATGTTTAGGCTACATCAAATTATGTTCCTAAACCAAATTTATTAACCACTTAATATTTATAATACTTTCTAGATAATGTAATGTGAAATCTATGGAAGAAATTTGAATAAACCAAAAGTTGTTATTTTTTTATTGAGTAGAACATTGCTTTCTTGAATATTAAACATTATTATTATCATTATTTGATTCCTTTCTTTTTAGTTAAATAAATGATTTGTTGGATATGTAGTTAATACATCCAAAAAAGTCAATTCTGGCTAGCTCAATCGGTTAAGGTGTGGGTTTTAATTGTTAGGCGACACAAGTTCAATACCCTTATGATGTGTTTAGTCAGGAGGAGACACCCAAAAATCCATCCATGTTAAGGGTTGGTGCGACTTACACCGGGTGTGCTCCCCGAGTGATTTTGATGGCTTAAATGCCCCTGGATTTTGGTTTCTTAACCAAAGATTGAAATATTGGCCCTACAAATAACAAACATTTCTAACAAACAAAAAAAAACATAAAAAAAAAACATTAGCAAACTTAATAATATCAACCATCTAACAAAACAAAAAATAATAAAAAGAACCAAAATAGATTTTTTTTTAAAGATATTTAAACCAAATAAAACTAACTTAATAATATCAACCATTTAACATAACCAAAAAAAAAAAAAAAAAAGATATTATTGTTTTGAAGATATTTAAACCAAATGAGACTATTGTTTTGAAAATTTTGAAACTATTAACATTACATTTCAATTTATTTCCTCTCGAATGGAAATGAAGATTTTGAAACTATTAACATTACATTTCAATTTATTTCCTCTTGAATGGAAATGATGGTATTTTAAAAAAAAATAATAATAAAATGTAGTACACTTAAGTAAAAAGTTTGTATGTTATTGATTGTATTTATGTTTTTGATATTTTGAGTGATTCAAATTTGTTTTTTAAATTGAAATAGTAGTTTTGTTTTTGTAATGTACTTTTTTTTTTTTTATATTTGTATTTATATTGAAAATATGATTTTAATTGCTTTATTTTATTAAAATAATTAATAATATTTTTTTTAAATGATAATTTATAATTTTTTGTGATGCATTTGTATTTATATTGAAAGCATGTTTTTAATTGTTTGATTCTATTACTTTGAACTTTAAAAAATAACCAATAATATTTTTTTAAATGACAATTTATAATTTTTTTATGTGAATGCTAGTATATTAATTTATATGAACATAAAATAAAAAACAATATAATTTTTGGAATGTCATGATTTTTTTTTAAATTTCAAGAGTGGTATTCGACAATTTTTTTTAGAAATTACATAAACATATGTTCACTTATTAGCTTATTGGACATATGTCCAATTGTTAGCTTACTCCATAAACATATGTTCACTTGTGAACCTACTCCATAAACATGTACTATTATGTAAGAATATATCATAATGTGCTAAACTCATTCAATAATGAGGGAATCTAGTAATATATCTACATCATTTCAATAATAAACATGAGTTATGATGTAAGAATAAATTATCGTGGACTTTCAAGGAGGTAGATGGAGTCCAAGGAGAAGTTAGATAATTACTATGCAAACCCATATTAGGGAAGGTAGATTCTTGTGACTGTAGTAGGTCATTATCCTAGTGATGAACCATGTATACCATGACAAAATTAAACCTACAGGAGAAGGCTTTAGTGTCAGGAAAAAAAATGGATTGAAATTTATCAAAGGATGGAGATATCGGTCATGTAAAGATCATTAAAGGCTATGGTACAAGGATCCAAACACCTAGTGTGGATTTACACATTGATGTGTATGGAGGTAAGGTCGAAGAGGATGTTCATAGTGCAACTCTAATGACTATCAAATCCAAGTGGGGAATAGGTATGCAGGTGTTGAAATTGAGTCAAATTTGGTTCAGACAAAGGCAAGCCATAAGAACCAGGAGGACATGGAAAGAAGCACGCAATTGGAATCGAGAGGCTTGGGTTTCATAGGGATAAAATTGGAATGGGAAGAACTGAGTGGTGATGATGGAGGGTTATAGAAAAATATGGATAATGCAAGCAAAAGTAAGGAAATGAAGGCAAGGTGATGTGCGAAGCAAAAGTGAAGTAGGGGTGAGATTGGCGGCTAGGGAAGACGTGATGTTAGAGAAAATTATGGATTATAATAGTGCAACCCTAACTGTAAATTCTATGGTAGGTATATTGCTAAGTGAACCTTAAATGATTGGCTCCAAAAAGTATGTTTCCCTTTTTTGGGTCATGCTCTAAAGTTCCATTTGTTGGTAAGGGGATGTATGAGGTTCTTCTTCAAATCTAAAAAGGACACATAAAGGGTGTTGAAGGGTTGATGGTGTTGGGGATCGACATTATTATCCATACAGAAGTGGCCAATATGCTTTGATACAAGATCATAAGAATCTACAAAACAATTAGTGTGAGTGAAGCTACCATGTTTGCATGTAGAACTCTCGAATGACAATATACTAAGGGGTATTAGAGATAGACTCGATCGAATGACCGACACTGATGAAACACATAAATACAGAGCATGCAGGATGGTAACACATATATTATTAGAACCAGATATTAAGGAAAGGCTCCCATATTGTATAAAAAATAAGTGGGGGAAAACAATTCATATATTATTAGACCTAGATCTTAAGGAAAGGCTCCAATATTGTATAAAAAATAAGTTGGGGGAAAAAATTCATGTTCAAAAATTAACTTGCTGCCAAGTAGTCTATATAGTAATCGATTTTTCATTTACTACCCATTAACATGGGTTGACCATAAATTTCCGTCTTCACTTCAAAGTTTTACATTAGTTAAATTATATTTTGATTTTTACTGGAATATTAATTTTTATTTATTTATTTTGTGATTAGTTGAGCGACTCCATCTCTTATTCTAGAGCAGGTGGAGCTATATTCATTGTTTTCTTCCTATTTACTATTAATATCATGCAAATTAAAAAAAATTATCATTATCAGTCACATCTAATACATTTGACCATCGTCGACTTATCCCATGATTTTTCAGATGAAAAGTTAATTTAGGCAAGACTTATGCCCAGAAAAAATGGATTTTTAAGGCTATCATGTCCTCTATCAGTCATGGATGACTCCTCCATAACTCCATCTCATACTTAAGATTTATAGTCATCCATGGCATACTTATGCACCGAAGAAAGAAATCATTAAATATGCAATGTTGTCAGTAACATGAGTTGCAATGACGATGGGTAATGCTCACAGGGGCTTCACTCAATGAACTTGTGACATAGCACATTCGTTCGTGGGATATTAAAGAATACCCTTAATTTCAATGGATTTTTATTTTGTGACTGGCGGAATCGACAACTCACGGTTCTCGTACTCACGTGACATGGGGTTGATTCTCGTCTGCTACCTCTATAACCTCCAGGTGCGTCCACACAACTCGCAAGCATGGGGCATGGGTAAATCGGGGTGAGAATCGAACTTGAGACCTCCTTTTTACATTTCCTTCCATTTACACAACACTTGCCAATCAATCTACACCACTGTAGGAAATTTCACTGGATATTGAAAATCCCCCCCAAAATATTGTTTTTTTTACCCCCTTCCAATACATATTTACAATTTTTAAAACCCCTATTTTTACTAGATAACTTAGGTATCCATTTTTTTCGAGATATTTTTAATACCTTTTTTTATTTCTACCCCTTAATATGGAATCATGATAGAACTTTTATACACCTACAAATCACAAAATAAATTTGAAAATAAGCAAACAAGTGCACTAACATCCCAACATAGGGATATGCCACTACAATAAGATAGCCTTGGGTTCAAGGGCTTGGAGTTATAATACAACCCCAGTAGGGCAGATGCTTCAACTCTTTGTTTAATGTTGATGTGGACTATAGTGTTTATGTGCACTTGTAATACACCCGACCCTTGAGCAACTTTCCTAGGGATGAGGCATCAAAATTTCTCTCTCCTTAACATCTCAAATCCTCGTCTGAGGTCTTCATCGTCTTCTACTTACCCGTAGCATTCTAATGATTGCTACCATGCTCAAATATGAGCTTTGGGTTGCAAGTTAATCTTCCTCTATAATATTGGTGGTAGAGGGATTTGGCACTTTGACACTTCGACGCTTCAACACTTCAGCGTTTTATGCCTCTTCGCTATCTCCGCACGAGACTAGTCGTAGTCCCGATATTTCGAAGTCTCGTGATCTTTCCACGTGACTCTAGGCTCTAGGCCTTTTGTTCCATTTACAATACTACTCCCAAATCCTTTGAATCCCCAAAGTCCTGAACTCCCAGAGTTTCGATCACTCTACCAATCACTTTGCCTAAGTGGATTATACTAGATATTGACACATGTAAGGGTGAGGGGGGACACATGTCACATTTAAATGGGTCTATAAGGTATGGGATACACACGAATCTGAGTGACATGTGGCATATAAAACTTGGGTCCAAGTGACCTTGGGTGATGCCACTGCACTACGTCACTCCAGATTGATTGTCCTTCATGCCCATTCGATCTCATGGCCAAGGTTGGTCCACGTACCCCTTGGATCAATGGTCTCCGCTACTTTGTAACTTCGGCGTTCATGGAGTTTGATGCTATAGCATCTCCATTCTCTCGAAGTGGAACTTCACCGAAGTCATCTCGATGTAGATCCAAAGACTGAGGGAATTCCCCAAACTTCTCGATCGGTGGCTCGCGCTACTTCGTGATGGGTAGTTGGATCCCGGTTTAAGACGGTAAGATAGGTTCACCTAGCCACTAGGGAAACTATCCATTGTCAGTCAACTTGTCGGTAACCGAATCTCTTGGTTACCTTCGACCAATTTAAGGCTAGTAAGGTCAATAATACTTCGAAGTCTCGGTCTTCCGGAGCTTTGAAGCTAGGAAGTCTTATCTCCCTTAGACTTAGCCTAAGGTCTTTAGGTGTTGGTCATATGGGTCCTCCTGAATGGATCTCATTCGCTCGTCTTCTGAATGGAAAGGTATCCCCTTTCAAGGCTTGAATCTCGCTATCCTTCCTGAGTTTCATTAGTTTTGAAGGACTTAGGCACTGGCGCATGCTTTGCACTCTTTCTCCTGAGCTTATCAAACTCCTTTTTCCCAGGATGCTCGAAACAACTGGGAGTGTCGCCATGCATACGAGAAACCATGTCCAAGGTCGACGAACTCACAGTTCTTCTGCTTAAACTTGAGTCACTACAAGGCTTGAGCATTTACGTGTACAAACCATATAGTTYCTTACTTGCTTACATACACAATAAAGAAAATATAAAGGGATACAGTCTAATTATCAATCCAACATGCACATCATGGAAACATTCATAGGATATCCAACTTTAATTCACAGTTACAGTTCAATTACATAGGATATGAGAATACTTATATATTACAAGTTGCAACCAACTAACTAACCGTGGGTGTTCTCCTTTCCACCCAACCATAGGCTCAGAGGTATTCATTCTTAGTGCTCTGGCCACCCCCATGCCAAGCCATGATATCACTAGGGAGTTTATGTCGATTCTCATCGATCCTTTCTTGTTCACATCTTCTACGAGGTTTATCAGATGCTTCCTCAACATCAAGCTCGCGGTCTTCTGCTCAGGTCCCGTTCTCTGCAAACTCTTAGGGATTTTCTCTCTTTGTTATGGACTTGAAGTGGTTTATCAGATGCTTCCTCAGCATCAATCTCGTGGCCTTCTTCCCATTCTCAGCTGGAGATATTCTCTCATTCTCCACTCTTCTCTTTATTCTCTTATGTGCCTTGCATGCACATCCCTCATATCCTGTTCCTTTTTTCAGAAGGAAAACTCGACTCAGTCTGGGTCTGTAGGACCCTGTGGTACTTCGGGCTAACATTCTTCAACTAGACCATGCTTTCATTCATGGGGTTGGCTGATGGTTCAACCACCAGTCCTTTCTTCATTAATTGATTTCTCTCCTTGGGATCCAGAGGAGGTTTATTATCCTCAACAAGGGAAATTTGGGGTCATTTGATAAAATGAACCCTTTCTTATAGTTTTCACATTCTTTCCTCTAGTGATATCATGGCTATTACTTTCAAGGTTTCACCCCCACAGTCATTTGTTTGGCTATCCAAACAATAATGCATTTACATTGTTCCCATGTCATAGCACGGTGATTATGATTAATGATTAATTACAAGATGGAGGAAACAAGGGTGTTACAACACCAAAAAAAGGTTGATCTAAATACCTTGTGTACTCCATCTCAACCCTAGACATATTATGCACAAGGTATTGAACCATAAGAAAGCATTGCAAAAAACATTGGCATCTCAAGTTTTTTGACATGGGGCTACAATGGACCTATGCTTGTTCCTAAATTCCAATAGTACCAATAATTCGTGAGGTGTAGGACTATGAATAGGGATGCTAGGATGAATAAACAAGACAATTTCCAATTTCAAATGGGACAATAGCAAGAAAGACAATTGAAGAGTATATAGGTGGCATGCGTATCTCAACATTTTGCAAGTGTATTTTCAAGTTTTAAAAGAATGCAATTATGGTGGAAATGTCTCTTCTATGTTGATTTTTATAACATCCCATTGTTCTACTTAGTTCTACTCCTTTTGTACCTTTTTAGAGGCCGAACATGTCATTAGTTAATACCAATGAAAAGGCTCATATGTCACATCTACTTCATTGATGAGCAATTGAACCTATACCAATAACTGTTGCATATTTTTTAAGTGGGATCCCCACAAGGGTTATGAAAGGTCTGGATAAACAAGTTCAGTGTGATAAATATTTCTTCAGCAACTCTATCCAACAAAGATAGAGGAAGCACATCAAGAAACTTAAACTATTCTAGGAAGCTCTGAAATGTGTCTGAAACCCAACAACATCACATATCAAATTGCTCACATTCTACAAATATTGTTCTCAAGCTGACAAGACCAGTCAAGTCCTCATGACAATTTAGATTATTTTGGTCTATTTTTGTGCTATACTAAAGCTAGCAGGGAAAATAAATATTTCAATGTTACTGTCTTGACAATACAAGAAATTATAGGATTCTTGGTCATATATTTTAGTCTAGAAGAAAAAAAAAATGTAAATTTCTACAGAATTACCATTCTGTTAAAACATAATATATGAGAACATCTGAGTAGCATCAACTGTGCATCAATTAAAAGCATGTGAACAAGAAGATCAATACTATTTTTGTCAAAATCAATGACCATTTCTTACCAAGTATCTTCCACAACAAATTTTACAAAATCATCAATATTTTTGGGGATGGGCTCAGATTTCATGTACTTTTGTAATATGCCATCTTGCATATGATGTAAAGTATTAGGTTATCGATATGAAAACCAATATAGTAAATAAGTAATAATGTTGGTCACATAAGCGTTATGCACAACATTATATTATCTATAGATGACTAGTGGTAACTAGATCAAGTTTATAAAATATTGTGAAATGTCATCTCACAGTAGGCCCAGGGGCCTACTATGTATGCCAACAGGGCCTATTTTGTATGCCAAGTGGTTATGACAATTGGCATACATAGCAGGCCCATGGGATTATTCAAGATAGGTATCAGATGAATCCAACATTTAGAGGGAATTCCATCAGAACTCACCAAACCCTTCGTTGTGGAGGAAATCAATCCATTAGAAAAAAAATTGTGAACTCCATCGAAAAAAATTAAAGGCAGAGTCATGTAGGAAATATTTTATCACGATTGTAAACCATTCATCATGATTTTTTCTTGTGTCAAATCCATGATTAATACCATATAAAATGATTTTAAGTGTGCCTTTTCACTTCCATTATTCTAATTACTGAGAATTTGTTATGAAATGACTTTTCAACAAGGTGGTAGTGGGTAGTATGATGGGTTAAAAATTGATCCACTGATCAACTCATTATCTTACATGTTGAAAAAACCTTGATTTTCTTAATGGTGATTTCTCACTTACACTTGTAATATTAAGCGAGAGTCAACATTATGACCACACATGTCAATGGTCAGGCTACCATAATAACACATCCTGGAAACATCTGTATAATATTAATATTCATTATCTTTGTTCATTCATCTTTGACATAATCCAAAGAACACTATGTTTCTTTCCTAATGCAATTCTCAACTTTTTGTAAAATTGTCTACACAAATATGAATCACACCAACCTGATTCTTATTAAAGATGATGAATGTGGCGGAGACAAACCTCCTTTCACAACATGATTTCAACCAGAGAGGGATTCTAAAATATCAATAGGAAGGCCATGGACACATCGATTCAATGAGGTTACTTGATTTGTAGAGACTTCGAGATTTGCGATGTGAAACATGACTAATAATAAAGATTTCTTGGTTGATTTCAACACAATTATTCTACCAAAGTCCATATAATTGAAAAAAGGATGACACTTTTATTTTCAAAATGGTCATTTCAAGGATGTCTATAAGACAATCAAGCTACTAGAAAATATGTTGTATGGAAGAAGGAAGAAATTGGCCTAGAGGAAGGAGAACCTTATTGCATCCCTCTTTGAGACCCTGACAAAACCATCACACAAAACAACCTCTTCAAAAAAAACCCTTGAAATGCATTGACATACTAGATATTGGCATACTATGACCCCATGTTTGACACGATATTTGGATTGGATAGGATTTATCACAGCTATAATCAGAGTCTTCGCGAACTTATCACAATTTTTAGTAGTCTCTCAGATTTATCACAACTATAATGACCATGCCCTTCTAGGAATTCATTTCGATAAAAAAATATGTCCTACATTCCAATAATAACCCAACTATAGTAAAAATAAACTCATATGGATATGTTTTTTGATTTGCAAATTGAGTTAATGTTACTTGGAAAAACATGTTCTAAGGGTGTTGGACCCAATCTGAGAAACTTATTTGAATCACAATAATCAATCAAGTTCCCTTTATGTATGATGGTGGGAGACCTGACCTATGGAAATGTGATCAAGAAATAACATCTTTCCTAATTCTAGAACTAAACAACGTGCATCAAGTTTTACAATATAATTGATTTTGGTCATGGCTAATCTGAATGATCATGGTCAAGTGTTGTATTTTGGAGACTATACCATTCAACTAATCAATTGGTTATGTTCTTTTATTACTTACAAGGTTGCAATTATTTCTCTTGCTATAGAATGGCTCTAATTAATGGGACCCTTAGCCCAAAAGAGAGGATGGATAAATTTGGAACCTTTGGATGATTCCCCAACCCTACCCTTTAAAATATGAAAGGGATGAGTGAATAAGGGATGGAAAATTGGAATCTACTACACTTTAGAGGGAGTTCATGATGGTGGAAATTATCAGCTCATGCATTCTCATGCCGATGGATAGAATTGATTGAGATGCATAAGTCACTCTCTCTTGAAACATCCCATATCCTATACTCCATACTTTCCTTCCCCACCAAAACTTGATTCGTAAAATGGATCACAAGATTTATCCTAATAAAGTGAAATCAAACACAAGCCTTTTGTATGCCAAAGTGAGATATGAACTACATAAATGGTTAAGTGTGTTTAAGAGGATAACGATTGAATTGATATTAGTTGTCAAAGTGTACAAATATATTAAATCCCATCGAGGCTAATCTAACTCAAAGTGGTCACATTTGTATAGAGATCTATGAGACCACCATTGGTAATAGGGTTGGAAAAATCCCTTGGAGGTAAGGCACGTGAAATTTTTGTCAATTCATAATGGAGATAATTTGATGGAAGGGCATGGTTATGAAAAGGACTTGAACATAGAGACTAGTAACATAGGAAGTATTACATTTTAGTGTAACCATTATGTCTATGGAAGGTGATCCAACATATAAAATCAATCATGAGTACTATGGAAAATCCACCATCAAAATAAAATTGGAAGAAGTCATGGTTTGAGCACATGGAAGGAGCCATTACATGTGACACATTGAAGGACCCATTGCTACAAACACATGGGAGGTGGTCTATAGATGGAACCAATTTCCAAGGCACAATATGGTCATCGGTTGAAGATGTTTGGAATAAGTCGTCAAGGGTGAATAAAGTTAAGCATCAATGAAGTTTTCTTTGATGTAGCCACAAAGGCCCATAAAAAATTGATTTTCATATTGGTAGGTCAAGTGTAGAATGGGGATAGTAGAAGGTTATTAGGATAAAGTCTCTAAGCATAACAATAAACATAGAATGCATCATGATAAGGATGTGAGGTTGAGGGAACCTTATGATAGGAAAAGATCAAGAATATGAAATTGGTATCCCTTATGTTCATTTCTTCCATTGATATAACTTCTGTCTCTTTATGTGTATATTGTTGTCCTACAGTAAATCAAAACATGTCCATGGGCATACACAACAGGACGAGGGGCCTACTATGTATGTCAATTGTATTTTGAAATGATAAACATGCACATGAAAATGAGGGTTGTTGAACTCAAAAAGTAAAAAACTTGAATATCCCGAAGTTGCAAAAAAATGCATAATACAAAGTTCATTTTATCACAAATAATGAACTACAAGAGTTACAACATCCACTTGGAGGTTTCCGAGTGATTTCAGTAAAGAGGTTGACCTCACTGAAAAATTGTTTCATCCTTTTAAAAGTTTCAACAAGTTTGATGCCTTGTTTCCACTCCATCACAAGCATGACTATAATATCTAGAAAAATTAAAATCCTTATAGGTTTATACTCCAAGGGTACAAGTGCCCATTTTGAAGCTATTGCAGAAATTTCAAGAACCCTCAAAAGACACTTTGCAAGAAATCAATAAGAATTATTTAAAGCCCAATAATTGCATGTTGAGTTATCCCAACCATTGGCCATCTGACCCATTCATCGAACCTGAGGCCAAAAAAATAAGTGAGTATCAAACTACTACAAACAAATCAACAAGAATACAACCAAGAATATTTTATAAGTAATCTATAAGATAGCAATAAAAAAGAAAAAATAAATTAGAATGTTTTGAAAACAATGTGAAAACTTTACCCTATTTAGATTTTTGACAAAATATTCAAAAAATTGTAATCACTTTCTTCTAATTTGTATGTATCATTCCTATTATTATATGATAACTTGGCCATTTCTATAACAACTTCAAGCTGTATGAAATTATGATCCATCAAATCATACTTGTCCATGTGTTTCCCCTTTATTTCATTCTACCAACAAAGTTGAAGCTCAACTCCCTCTGGCCTATCCAAAACATCAATGTCATTATGGTAATCAAATACCCTATTACCATCCTTCTTTATTATTCTTTGAACTCTTCCAATGTACCAAATCCAAAAAGAAACACCTTGTTTTGTACTTCGAGAAACACCTTTTCTTGTAGCACATCCAATGACACGTATAGACTTGCTCTCAAACAACACTACACAATCTGAGCCAAATACAAAACCAATTGAAGCACCCTTTTTTGGAGCACTTTCATCTTGCCTAAAGTAGACCCCATTTCTCAATTTAGTCAACCTATCCTTGGATAATGTCAAATTTCCATTCAACTGACTAACCAAACAAGATTTATACATATCCTTACCATCAATATCCACCAATGGTTTTATTGTGTTGTTTTCATTCTCATCAATGGAATCTAAGATTTCACCCAACCCATGCCTCCACTCCCTTTCCATTGTTTTCAATTCATTGTCATTGAGTACCATTGAGGGAAAATATTGGAATATAGAGTTGGAATGACTCGGTGGAGAATCACCCACTACTTCATCCACAACTTGGAATGTTGGAAAATTGTGATCCTCTATCCATGGGTTAAATCACTAAGAAAATTATGTGTCTCTATTTGGTTGCATGCCAAGATTTGATAAATGTCACATGCATCCTCCAATCCTAGAGGGCTTTGATTTTTTTTTCATTTGTATATATTGAATCATATTGTGACAAAACGTCAATGTCCTCACTTACTTGTTGGTGCAATGTATTCCATATGTGCACTTGTTTCTCATGAGATTGATTAAAATGGATCCATTGGGATTTGTTTCTTCTTCAACAACTCTATTAATGGATCCAATGGCATGAAGTAAGTCAGTGAAATCATAGGCCCTCTCTAATCCAACCATCCCACCAACATTGCTAAAGAAGTTCTCACATACATATGACCCAGTCAGGTGCAATCCACATGGAAAGTTAGAGTATTGATCCCTAAACAATCTCATCAAAAAAATTGCGAAGTGGTAAGAAATTTGCACATCTTGATATGCCTCTCTTCTAATTAAATTTATGTCAGCATTAGTATGAGATTTTTTTCATCCCCAACCTAACCATAACATAAAGAAATGATGAACTCTTGAAGCATTTCATATTATTTCCCAAAGAGTCAAACTACAAGACAGAAAAATATCAATATAGTCAACAAAATTTGTTAGATAGGCCTATGTACCTATTGTCCTCTCTTTCAAACGACATGTACTTCTCATCTCTTTCAAATACCTCTAAACATGCCTTGAAGTAATGTGTTGTGTTGAACCCCACTTTTTTCTATCAATCCTCTATATATTCAATTTTAATCTTGTGATCATCCACTTTAAAAGTTATAAACCATTTTGAAAAGGTTAAAACTAACCTTCTTTTATCCAATAATCAAATCTCATCTACCGCTAAACAAAGGATTCACTAACTTTTTTCCATTGTGGATGTAATCTGGGTCATGAAGTCCTCTTACTTTGAAACCATCATAAAATCCAGTTAGCCTCCATCCTTCCCAAGGAATTTTAAATCTAATGCATGTAGTTGAAGAATAGTTCTTCAACATAAGTTGCCTTCTTCTACTATCTCCATCCGAGGAATGACCAGTAATAGGTCCCAAAAAAAATTCAACATGTTTCTTCCACAATTCTTCTATTTTTCCCCTTTACTAATGAACAAAATTTGCATTGAGCCTATTGCACATTGGATGAACAACCATAACCAAATGAGGAAGCTTGTCATGTAAAAGGTTTGCAATAATAACACATGTAGAATGGACAATCACACAATTATAAAAGTTTCTATAATAATCCGGTATCCTACAACGCCCTCACCATCTATCACTAAGAAATGTGATTGGAACTTATGTTCTTCTTTCTTGCCACAAAATCCCACCATTATGTCACTTTTTTCTACCCAACTAACATATTTTCTCATGACAATTTCATCTTCAACAAGCAATACATGAAATGATTCATTTATAGCATGTTTGGATTTATAAGAAGCATAAGCTTTTCCAACTGCCTCAAAAATGTGATTTTGTTCCCCTGTGATATATGTCAATGATTTTCCAACTTTCCTTAAAGTCGTAGATATTGAAGGGTCATCCAGATTCAAACTAATAAATCTATGTAATCTAGGACCTCCCCACAACTTAATCATCTCATAGATGGATTTAGTGGATGTACTATACCTTCTCCCTGCTTTTTGATGCATCAGGTTGTGAAAAATATCTTGGACAAATTCCCATACTACATCTTTACCTTGTAATTTTCCTTTCTTATGAACCGCACACACATCCTTGCAAAGAATAAAGACATCCTTCCTTTCTGTAGATTCAAACAAATTTTCCTTTGAGGACCTCATTCTAATAGATAGTGTAGAAACCTCCATCCTCTCCCACTAAATATCTCACATTGTTAATCTATGGATAGCATTTGCATCCCGTGCAATAATTTTGAGTTCAGTTTCAGTCAAATGGTCTAGTCTTCTCCATTTCCCTGTATCTCTCCCATGTCTTTTAATGTTGCTCCTTGATTCACGATATAATCACATGCTAAGGTCATTACATTCAGGAATCAACTTACACAAATTGTATGCCAATGAATTGAAAGACATTCCTGTTTCAAAATCCCTCTGGTGATGAATATGCCTATATGTGTCATCAATACAACAATCAATACCATAATAACATAGTGCCCTCTTGGTATGCTTCTCTATGGTCCATAATTTCCCACCCCACTAATCATGTGTTATGACCTTTGTATCTAGTCTCTTCCCATTTCTATCAATATAGGGATCCCAATACCCCCAACATTGTAATATCAAGGAAGATAAATGACCTAGAATAATATGAAAAATACATTAAAAAATAAACTACTTTTAAATAAGATAACAAATAAAATAATGTACACATTCAAATTCAAAAAGGAATTAAATTAAAACTTGCATAATTAACACACTTGAAGTAGAAGCACCTAGTTTTGTAGAACCCTTATGTAATAGTGATGGTGATGATGGAACCAAGAACCTAGTCAAATTCTGTTGGGACTTCTCAAGGTTCTTGGGTCTCTCAATTGTGTCAATCCTCAACCAACTTGTATTATGCAAAGCCTCATATGTAGAAGTAACATGCTTCTTTTATTTCATGTGTTCATTCAAAGAATTGAAAATATTACCACTAGATAGTACTAAACAAAACCATTTATTCCATCGTATACATTCAACTTTTACTCTTCTCATGTCCCCATATTCTGCAAGTGTTGCTTCCACCACCTTGAACAAATCAGGATCTTATTTCTCATTGAAATCATTTAGAATTCTGATTG
Source organism: Picea mariana (assembly GCA_032191745.1). NCBI lineage: Eukaryota > Viridiplantae > Streptophyta > Pinopsida > Pinales > Pinaceae > Picea > Picea mariana. The sequence goes on along the minus strand of JASDQU010102320.1, from coordinate 57,712 downwards.
CATGCTCAATCTCAAATTGATATTCAACCATTGCTGTTCATGTTGCTTCATCATTACATGAAGGAATTTTACTATTTCCCACTGCTAAAACATTACGTTGATGAGTTTTTGATTTCATATGATAATTTTTAAAGTTAATAAATGTTCGAGATGCAAGTGATATTTCCCTTGTTCCATAATCAACACCACAACTTTCACATGGGATATTTATTTGAGGTTTTCCCTTTTTTGAAGAAACTTGAAGACTAAGCTTCTCCCCAACATGAAAATTTTCCATTAAACTATTCACTTTGTTTTCCTAGGATTCCAATACAACATGACCTGTTATCGCACAATTTGTACTTTCCCAAAGCCTAAAGGAAAGTAGGCATAGATTGACGTAACAAGGGGGTATTCCTATCACTGTCACCTCAATAGGATACCCCTTTTTTTTAGGAGGAGGAAAGACCCACTCCAAGAGAGACGTCCCAAGACCTAGGGTTTTTGAGGAAGGGAAAAGGACAAGGTAAACTACCCCTTTCTCTCTAGGTCACTCAAATCATGTTTAAGTCTTGTTTGATGAAGCAAAGGAGAATGAAGTGTACCTTCCCCTTACCAATACAATAACAAACATTAGTTGAGCAAAAAGTAGCTTAATGCTTCAATAAGACATCAAATTCATGAAAGCAAATGCTAGTAGCCAATGTATGCAACAAGTAACCAATGTACAACAACATTTAATGAAGTGATGACAACTGCAATATTCTTCAAAAAATGTACTTAATGAAAACAAAATATAACACTTTAATTCTTAAATGATAGTATTATGTGATATACAAGTTTTGAAATGATTTAGCTAGAAAATAGGATTATAATGGTTGCCAAAAGGTGGTTGAAGCAAATTTGCAGTAGTTTTATCAGTTTGTAACAACAATAGGTGTTTTGTAACAACCACAAAAAATAATGCTCTGAATTGCAAGAAGATATTATGAAAAATCAACATTTATTGAGTAATTTGTTCAACAATTTTATGATGGACCACACTGGTTTGGTCCGAAACGTCGACAATGAAAAAACTAATGCGATAATTCCGAAAGAACTATCTCATCAAATTGTTCAACATTTATTATGAGCAATTTCCGAGTGAGTTATGTAGATGTTAGCAACAATTTAATATGGATTAGTATGGTTGTAGTAGAGGTTTGCAACAACAACACATTATAATTAATAACAACGGTATCAAAACCCTCAGAAAAGTACTCTAAAAGGCACTTTAATGCACATTAAATTCAAGTTTGATTGTAGTTTACCTTGCACAATTTTATGGGTTAGCTTAAGATGGCTAATAGGATGATATAGACTACAAACAATGGTTATAACAGTGATAATAGCAGCAAATAACTTGGTTGTTAGTGTTAGTGAAAGTTTCAAGAAGATGTGTTGAAAGATTGTTTGGTCTCAATCATCCATAAGAGTGTAGAAATCAGTGCCTTTTAGGGGCTTATGGAGTCAATAATAGTAACAATATCACTTGGGAAATAAAATAATGATAATTCTTAGCTAAGGGAAGAAGTAAATGCAAGAGGTGTTGGGACTTCAAGGCCTCAAGCATTTGCTCTTTTTAAGGAAGGTTTTGCCAGAAAATAGGCACTTCTAGGCCCTAGTGTACCTTCCTTCCTTATCTTTTGAAAGACAATTTAATTGGTGACAAGAATGAGATTACTAGAGAACTAGCACTTTAGGGCTCTAATAATCACTCCCAAGAAAATGTATAATTGGCAAGATCAAGCTAGTAAAATAGCTATAGAGAGAATTAAGCATTTATTGTTTCTCTCTTAGGGTTTGAACAAGCAATTTCATAATCTTAGACATGAAACAAGTAAATTTCACCACAAACATCCATATCATGAATAAAAATGCATATTTTCCACTTACTTCACTATGAATAATCAAGTCAAACCCTAGTTGAAGACCATTCCACCATGAAAAATGCCAAAATACACCACCATAAAGATCTCCCAAGAGGTGCACACTAGTTATTTCAGCCAATAACCCTTAAAGAGGGAAAAAATTCCAGACCACCACTTGTGTGTGATGAGTTATGATGAAAATGAATGTCACTTTATGTCTATTTATACAAAAATTATGACCTTTAATTATTTTAGGTCAAAATATCAAGGACGATCTGGCCAGTTTATTCAAAAATTACACTTTTACCAAAATAAATTCAATTTGCATCTAATTAGGCCTCCAAAGGTGATGTCATGCCATCCTAGGATGACATTGGACCTCAAGTGTGGAATATTGGGCAAAGGAGATGAAACATTGGGCCTCCAAAGGCCTAAAAGTTTCCCTCACATGTCAATAGCCTCATGAATGCCTCCAAGGTGACAGCCCCAACTAACAGGTGATGTCTAGGGCTGCATAGGTGACTTCCAATGCCTTCCAAGGCCAACATTCAGGTGGGAGGAGCATGAAACCCTCGGCCTGGGTCTTCCATAATGCCTCCAAAGGAAACGTCCTTCTTTATTTTGGTGCAATCCTTCAGTCTCTTCTTACCCCTAGATGGGGTTTCAACATCTATCTGTGGGATTTGGGCCCCCATGAAGGTTTGGGCTAATCATTCCCACATGTGTACTTGTCCACTGGGAAAGGTCATGTAGAAACAACAAGTACACCCTCCAGGGGTTCATAAGTCACAGGGATCATAGCATGTAAATCACATCCAATAAATAAATTACCCAAACATGTGCATCAAATCCACCTTAACCCGAAACAAATGCTCAAATACGTTATGCAATTTGACAAGTTAGGTTTTCACAAGGTCTCAGGCTATCCTATTGGGATAATCTCTCTTAAGTTTTGGGTGTTTCCCATGTGGATTCTAGTCCAAGTCATGTAAGTGTATGAGGTGACATGGGGTAAATATTTGGGTATGGGGTGCATGTCATAACATGGAAATGTATAGTCTTACCTATGGGTGCCTTTGTGGAGGGAGAGTTGCACCTTTTCATGGATGCAATTGTTTCCTATCCCATTTATTGCCTTTTACTCTTAGCTTTATTTTCTTTTGATATTTTTCTCTTGTGCTACAAGGAAATAGTTGAGGGACATTGTCCTACCTTGATGACCATAGGTGACAACGTTATCCACAAACATTTCACAGAAATGAGAAGGCTAGCTTGTGATAAGACCCCCTTTCTCTTGGTTATTCCACCAAGATCCACTGCCCTAGTTTGGTAACAAGATAGGTGGTAGTGTCATACCACTACATTCCCATGGTCATAATAGGTCGGTTGGTGATGAGACCTTCGATCCATCAACTAATACCTTAAGTGTTTATGTTATTTTCTGGGTCCCCTTTTCTTACTGAGAAGTTTTTCACTGCTTTCTCTATTAGGATATTTAGACACTTAGGAGTTAGTTAATATCTACTTGGTCTAATGTATCGTTAGGTAAAAGTGTATTTCTTAGTGTGTTTCTTTAGTATGCATTAGTATGCATTTGTAGTTAGGAAATCCGACGGTCACGATATGTTCCCGACATAGAGTGATCTGACGGTTCATACTCTCCTCGATATTAACGACCATTGATCCGTGGCTTAACACCCAATTTGTCCATGATCTCTATTTAAATATAATGGAGGGTCATTTGTCGATGATCGATTTGAGAAACTCTCTTGTAAACTCTCTTTGTAATTTTATTCTTTGCATTAATAAACAACTCCAAGTGGCCGTGTTGGTTGGGGCCGTGGATGCTTCCCCGTAGGGGTTTTACCACGTGAAAACATTGGTGTGTTGATATTTGATCTGGTTATGTGAGTGGTTATTGAAGGTGTTCGTCCCCTGTTGGAATACATGTGTTTTTGAACATGGTATCCGAGCTTGTTTGAAGACCCGCTCCCATTGTAGATCGAGATCGTGAAGCCAAGTTTCCTCATCTCCATTTTCTATCATTTCCATATATTTATGGGTTGAGAGGACTGTTCCATTGCATCCGGATCATTCTTTTCAATTAGTAATACTTTTTGTTTCACTCGAAAAGGTTTTTGTTTTCCCAAGATACGTCCATTACAGTCAGATCCAGAGGTATAAATCCTGAATACACAATTTTTAAATTTCTGTAAAGTTTTATTTTGGTTTGATATTAATTGTTTCCAGGTTGCTACTCTTTTATATCTGTGTATGATCTTTTCCCTACACCCTTTTTGATCTCGACAAATCAGAAATAGATAGGAAAAGGTACATATTTTGGGTAAGCTAACCGAGATCTAACCCTTGTTGTCGTCGAGAAGCAAAAAAATTTTCTTGTGTGAAAAGAGTTTTTTTTTAGCATGCTCTCCAAGGTCATCGTCAACAACAACAACAACAATCCTCCTTCTGAACATTACAATATGTTTTGCTAGACCATTTGGTTAAAATTTGCCTTATTAAGTAAGAGGTCTCGAGTTCAAGTCTCTCTTTTGTTACCTTTTTTGAAAAAGTTCATGCTAAAATTATAAAGTGTATTTCACTTCAAGTATAAAAGTGAATCACTATAAGTAGCTTTAATATTTTATTTTAGAGTTATTTATTTTGCATGCAACTTTTTTGTTATAAAGTAACTTCATTGTAAAAGTGATCCCCACTTCTCTTTATAAAAGTGGGTCACTTCATAAAGCATCTTACACTATCACGTGGTCATTTGGTTACCGTTTATGACTTTTTTTTAAAAGAGCATAACTCTCACATCCGAAGTCTGTTTTCAGTGTTTTTTTTTTTTTTAAACCGCATTAATTTTCGAGCTCTTTCCATCAAGATCATCAGTTTTAGTTTTTAAAATCCATATTATTTTCATATTTAATATGGCTTCTACGAGTAATATTTTTCTTACCAACACCAACTACTTCCAATGGAAATTTCATATGGAAGATTTATTAAGAAGTAAAGGCTTGTACCGGATTACCCTGGGAAAGGAAAAAGAACCCACTGATGATGATAAGAAATCCAAATGGGCTAATAGGAGTGATGAAGCACGTGGACTAATCAGAATGTCCATCTCTCCTGATTTAAGATACCACCTCCAATAAATTGATGACCTTGAAGAAGCTTGGGACAAGATTGAATCTGTGTTTGGTAAACTCAATATTATTCGAGCACAACAATTAGAAAATCAAGTATTGACCTTGAGTCCAAGTGATTTTTCTTGCCTTGGAGACTATCTATCTAGGTTTAAAACACTCATAATTTTATGTGAAGAATGTAAGATAAAAATGGAGAAGAGTGTTGCATCTATCTTGTTCTTTCTAAGCTAGGTAGTGCATATTCTGTGTTTGTATCTACCTTTTATGCCATGAGAGAGGATCTAGGGAAAGCTAATGAAAAACCCACTCTTGAGTCCTTTTGTGCTTCTTTGATTAGAGAGGAAGATAAGCTTGTACAACTTGGAGTGATCAACACTGCAGGTACCTCCAACAAAGCCTTAGTTTCCCAGCAGAAAGATAAACCCAAGAATCCTAAGAATCAAAATCCTCACCACAACAACAAGCAATATAAGGGTCTTAAACCCACTCAGACAGTTTTTGCTCCGAATGGAGACAAAGGAGGAAAATATAAAAATAATAAGACTGACAGACATTGGAACTTTTATGATAAAGATGGTCATGATGAGTACAAATGTTTCAAGAAGATGGCAACTTTAGAAGCAACGATGAAGAAGCACAACATCAATATTGATCCTACTTCTTCTTCTTCTCATGGACATGCACTTTCTGCTTCTGGTTTCTCCTTCAATACACCTTCTACTTCTAATTTTGATAAGTGGCTTAATGATTCTAGAGCATCTTATCATATGGATAAGGATGGAGACATATTTTCTACTCTAAATGAATGTAACACTAAGAAAATATTTGTTGGTGATGATAGATCTCTTAGTGTTGAAGGATCTGGAACAGTACAAGTAGAAAATGGCCATTTCAATGATGTATTATGTGTTCCAAGTCTTTCTTGTAACCTTCTATCAGTATATCAAATCACTCATTCAGGTGAAGGTAAAACTGTAGAGTTTTCACCTCACCAAGTTGTAATCAAGGATTAAAAGATCCTAATCATGTTCTTGCAACTGGAATTGTTGATGATATTACCAGGTTGTACAAGTTTGACAAATTTGGTTCATCATCTCTTTCATCAGTTTTTGTTGGTCATAGCGATGACTTGAGAAAACTTTGGCATGAGTGGTTTGGTCATGTAAAATATCGCTCATTGCAGCAACTATGTAATCAACAGATGGTGATTGGTCTTCTCTTGTTTCATGCATAGATGGTGTTTGTGCCGGTTGTGTTCTCAACAAACATCATCGAGACAGTTTTGAAAAATGTGCCTCTTGGCACGCCTTGGGTCCTTTGCAACTTGTTCACACTGATTTGTGTGGTTCACTTTCTTCTCCTTCTTTTTCAGGGTGCAAGTATTTCTTAACTTTCATAGATGAATTTTCCAGACGTACTTGGGTTTACTTCTTAAAACTTAAGAGCGAAGTTTTTGACAAGTTTTTGGCCTACAAGGCCCTTGTAGAAAAGCAATATGGACATCAAATTCAAAGGTTAAGAACAGATAATGGAGGCGAATATGTGAACAATAATTTTACAAATTACTGCACTACACAAGGAATCCAAATGCAACAGATTATTCCATATACACCACAACAAAATGGTGTTGCTGAGAGAAAGAAATCCACATTAAGAGAAATGTCTAATTGTATGATCCAATCTAAGGGATTAAGTCTAAAGTATCGGGCAGAAGCCATCAACTGTGAAAATTACATAGTAAATCGCATTCCCACAAAGGCTTTTAAAAATATAACACTAGTAGAAGCTTGGACTAAAATTAAACCAAATGAAAGTCACTTCCATGTATTTGGCAGTATAGCATGGACTCACATTCCTGATGAGAAAAGGAAAGCATTGCAGCCTAAAAGTGAGAAGTGTATATTTGTTGGTTATTCTAAAGATGTCAAAGGTTATAGACTTCTTCAATCACATTGTAATGAAATTATTATTAGAAGAGATGTTAAATTTGATGAAAATCTCTTGGCCTACGAGCCTAATTCGGCGTTTGTGCCTTCTTTGTCCTGCGAGCCTAATTTGACAGTTGTGCCTTCTTTGACCTGCGAGCCATGTTTGGTATTTGTGCCTTATTCTAATCTTGTTTCTTCTTCAAATGATGACAGCGAGGATGAAAATCCACCTCCACCTGCTCACCCTCCTCTAGATGAGTCCTTTGAACCTGAACCAACACCAGTTCCATCGCTTCCCAGATGGGTCAACATGAGAAGAAACTAGTGATCTTGTCGGTGATCCTTCAGATCAAAGTCATACACGTTCAAATTTCTAGCAAGCCTCTTCTCTTTTGGCTCAAGTTTCAGAAACTCATGATCCAGAGACATTTGCAGAAGCTTCAGGTCATCCAGATTGGGATACAACAATGAATGAAGAGTATCGTTCTTTAATGGAAAACGATACTTGGGATCTTGTACCTATTCCAAAAGGAAGAAAACTTGTCATATGTAAATGGGTCTATAGAACTAAGTATGCATCAGATGGAAGTGTTGAAAGACACAAGGCTCGTTTAGTTGCCAAAGGATTTTCCCAAGTTGAAGGAATTGACTATCATGAAACCTTTGCCCCTGTAGCCAAAATGAATTCCATCCACTTTGTTCTTGCCCTTTCTACCTCACATAAATGGGAGGTCCATCAGATGGATGTTAAATCCACCTTCTTGCATGGAGATTTGCAAGAATAAATCTACATGGAACAACCTCCTGGCTATGTCTAGAATGACTCTAGCCTTGTTTGTCACCTTAATAAATCTCTTTATGGTCTCAAGCAAGCACCCTAAGCTTGGTATGCCAAAATGGACACCTTTCTTATTTCCATTGGATTCTCTAGATGCCATTCTGATCCTAATGTCTATACTAAGAAAGTAGGAAGCCATCTCATAATCCTTGTCCTTTACGTTGATGACCTTATCCTTACTGGTAGTGACTCAAAAATTTTAAACCATGTGAAAACCAACCTTAAGAAGGAATTTGAAATGACAAACTTAGGTTTTTTGCACTACTTCCTTGGCCTCCATGTTTTGCAAACCAATGAAGGAATTTTTCTTTCCCATTCTACATATTCTTGTGACCTTCTTCGTCGCTTTCACATGGACGATTGTAAACCAACCACTTCTTCCTTCTAGTCTGGAGTCAGGCTTACTACCACTTGTACTTGTCCCGAAGTTGATGCCACCCTGTACCGCCAGTTAGTTTGTAGCCTCTTATACTTGACTCATACCCGTCCTGATCTTTCCTTTGATGTTTATCTTGTTGCCCGGTTTATGAAAACACCCCATGAAAGCCATTGGAAAGAAGCTAAAAGGATAATTTTCTATGTCCATGGTATAGTTCGGTTCAAGATACACTATAGTTCAGGGGGGACTCCTTTATTGGTTGGTTTCACTGATCGAGATTGGGCCGACCACCCTGATGATTGGAAGTCTACTGCAGATTATGTTTTCATCCTTGGTTCAGGACCGACCACTTGGGCCTGTAAGAAACAACAGGCTATTGCACTTTCTTCAACAGAAGCATAGTACCGAGCAGCGGTAAATGCAACTCAGGAAGCCTTGTGGCTTCGACAGATCCTTTCAAAGTTTGGATTCCAGCAACAACATCTGACCAACCTTTGGTGCGACAATCAGAGTGCCATCAAGATTGCCAAAGACCCAATTCAACATCATCGTAGCAAACACATCGAGATCCACATGCACTTCATCAGAAAGATCATTCATGATCAAGTTATTGAAGTGCTCTTTTGTCCTACAGAAGATCAAGTTGCATACATTTTCACAAAGTCTCTTACAGAATCGAAGTTCTCCAAACTTCGATCTATGTTAGGAGTTCAGGAATTTTTCATTAAGGGGGGATAGGCTCTAATGCCTCTTTCCTTCACCTATTGTGTCACTATTGTAAATCCTTCAATCCTATCCCAAGTTTTCCTTAAGGGGGGATGTTAGGATATTTAGACACTTAGGAGTTAGTTAAGATCTACTTGGTCTAATGTATCGTTAGATAAAAGTGTGTTTCTTAGTGTGTTTCTTTAGTATTCATTAGTATGCATTTGTAGTTAGGAAATCCGACGATCACGATATGTTCCCAACATAGAGTGATCTGATGGTTCATACTCTCTTCGATATTAACGACCATTGATCTGTGGCTTAACACCTGATTGGTTTATGATCTCTATTTAAAGAGCATGGAGGGTCATTTGTTGATGATCGATTGTGAGAAACTCTCTTGTAAAATCTCTCTGCAATCTTTTTCTTTGCATTAATAAACTGCTCCAAGTGGTCGCATTGGCTGGGGTTGTGGATGTTTCCCCATAGGGGTTTTACCACGTGAAAACATCGGTGTGTTGATATTTGATCTAGTTATGTTAGTGGTTACTGAAGGTATTCGTCCTTTGTTGGAATACCTGTGTTGTCAAACATTCTCAGGGATCCCTGGGTGAAGCATCTTGAAGGTTTCCAGATTGGCTTTTAACTCTTGCTAGCTACTTTTACCCTCTGGGCCTTTAGCCCCTTCTTCCCACGAGATAAGGTATAACCCTTCCTTGTGTAGCCAATCCCAATGCTCAAGAAAGGGTAGGGGATATGGAAGGAATGAAAATGGAAAGTGATAAGTGTGGAAGGAAAGGAAGATGAATTTTCATAGATCCACCTAGTAGCAACCCATCCTAAAGGGAAATCAACTTACTAGGGCACCGTGTCACCCTTCCAGGTTTGAACGAGGCAAAGAGAATAATTTGCAAGAAAACGTCATGAAATGGAGAATGATACAATACAACATGTTCAAGTTCTTCAAAAATCAGAGTGATGCATACCATGATACCAAGAGTCATTACCTCATGGAGCAAGACTCATTGCTACTTCAAGACTAGGTTGGTGTGATGGATACTGCTACTGGTGATATGTGGAGTGCATTGAAGAAAAGAGGGGCCCTCTGGGGCCATGCTCAAGTCGGTTGGCTCTCAGTACTCCATGTTTAGGACCTGTGGGCCTCCATACATGATCTCCTTAGTTATCCCTAGGCTATGAGATAACATCTGGCTCCAACTCGGGGACATGTGCTCACCATAGAGCGCATGAGAACCTCAATATCTCTCATATGACATGTGCCTGCTAAATTTCAACAAAAGACATTAGTAATCCCTAGGGTGGTGATATCACCCCTTGTCCATATATGATAAAATAAACAAATGAAATCATCTCTAGTCTAACATATGATTATGAGAATACATATATACATAATTAAACAAGATAATATGAAAGTTGCAACTACAACTATGCTAACATGATATGCAATGGTATGTACAATGGATGCATAATTCCTACCTATTCTAACTTACCTGTAATTACCTGTCATGTTTTCGGCAGGAAGTAATGCTTGATGTGGATAGCATTCACATGTAGTTTCAAATCCTTTCTCTCAAGTGTTGTTAAATTAAAATAGTTTGTTCCTACTTGAATCGCAATCTTGTAAGGACTTGTCCATAATCTGTCTGACTTCTTGTGCATATTAGGTTTCTCTCTTCTTTTGTCCCATAATAACACTAGATCCCATTCTTTGAAATCCTCTCCTTTTCTTTGTGATCAAAATTTTTCTTAACCGTCTCCTGACTTCTTGCCATCTGGTTCAAAGCAATCCTCATAGATTCATCTAATTCCACCAACTAGTCAATTCATCCTTGGAGTGCTTCTTCTTCTTTGGTGTATTGTTGGGTGAAGTGGAGGATGGGAATTTCTAGATTCACATTCAGTTTAACCTCCAACCCATATACTAGTTCAAACTAGTTTTTTCCTATTGAAGTCTTTGTTGTTATACGATCTTCCCAAATGGCATACTTGATCTTGCTATCCCAGGCCTTCTTATTCTCTCCCACAACCTTCTTGATTATAATCATGAGATTCTTGTTACTTGACTATGCCAAACCATTCCCCTAGCGATAGTATTTTGATGAGTGGGATAGAATGATGTCATATTTGAAACAAAATTCTCCTAAAGCAAGGGAGCTAAAGGCTTTTGCATTGTTAGTGGTGATTTTGGCGGATGCTCCAAATCTTGTTATGATTCTTTCTTCCAAAAAGTTCATGAACACATCTTTAGTATCCTTCTTTGTAGGAACAACTTCTACCCATATAGTGAAATAATCTATGGTGGTCAAAATCCATCTGTAACCATTACTTGAATTATCCTTAAATTCACCAATTAAATCCAAACCCCATTGTTGAAAAGGGGTTTCTACAATCACAGGCCTTAGAGGTTGTGCATGGAGTTTTTGTTTTCCTGCAAAGTATTGACAGGGTTTGCATGAGTTGACATATCGGTGAGTATCAGTGAACAGTGTTAGCCAGTAATATCCATCTCTCAAAATCTTGTGAGCAGTAGTACGGGCAACAAAGTGCCCCTCACAATACCCTGAGTGTAGCTCCTTCAACAAATTGTTAGCCTCGTCTGTGTTCACACATATAAAGAGAACTCCATCTGGTTTTTTCCAACCTAAGCCATATTTAGTTAAACAATACTTCATATCTTTGAGTCTTAGAGCCCTTCTTTTATAGTCTACCAGGTGGTCTAGGCAAGACAAGTTTTTAAGGTAGTATATTATGTCAGAATACCATTCATCATGTTCTAGTTCACTTACCACCATATTCACTTGCTTGGTTTCTCCCATTTGTATGGCTTCTTCATTTCTTTCAGTCAACATCTGAGCTAGCCCTTGTCCCTTTATGATATTTGTGGGTTTTATCTCTAAGTCATATTCTTGGATTTTGGAAACCCACTTACCCCTAATGCCCATGAAATCTTGTTGCGATAAAACATGTTTTACCACCGGGTATGGGACATAATCCTTAATATTGTTATAGCCAATGTAAACTCTAAAGTGCTTGATGGATTTAACTAGGGTGTAAGCCTATTTTTTAGTAATTGAATAATTCAATTCTAAATCCCTAAGGACTTTTCTCATAAACACAATAGGGTGCTCATGATCATCAACATATTTTTGCAACAAGACACCTGCAATGGTATCTTGAGAAGAAAATGAGAATATCATGAAATCACATGAATAATCATGGCTAACCAAAATCGGGGCTTGGGAAATGGCATTCTTTATGTCTTCAGAGAATCGTAGACTCTTGTCATCCCATCTGAATGCCACATATTTCTTAAGAAAGGAACTCATGGGTTTTACTCTCTCAACAAAATTTGGAACAAATATTCAAATAAAGTTTATTTTTCCAAAGAATGATTGGAGGCTTTTTTTATTAGTAGGGGGGCGTACATTCTTTATAGATTGGATTATTTCTGGATCAACAAAAATCCCCCCTTCTGATACTATGTGCCCTAATAACTTTCCTTCATCTATCCCAAAAATAGACTTTTTAAGGTGTAGGAAATTGTTGTTGTTTTTGTAACCACTGTTGTAGCCATCATTGCATCCCCTTAACAACCCTCAAACTGTTTATAACACCACCCAACACTTGTACTAGGAAAACTACTATCATTATATGCTAAAGTGTTTGTTTAAATTTCCTAATTTAAGTACTTTATGGAGTGGTTTTGTTGCTGCCATAACTATCATTTCACTATTGTTACAAGTGTTTTGATAGCCTATTGAAGTCATTTATTGACTTTTTTTAAATCTTGAAATTGTGAGTGACAAAGTATTATCAAATTGTAAAGTCTTTATATCATTTGTTGCCATCATACCTTGCAATTTCTAGACATATTTGTTGCTCCTATACATTTCATCTTTTAGTGTTTCAGTAGCATATTTATATCTTGAATTTATTGATTTGAAACATTAATATCATTGCTTGTTGCTAACATTTGTTTTTTTATTGGTAAAGGGTAGGTTCCATTCATTCACTTTTCCTTTTTCCCCCTTAAACTTTACCAAGTGATTTGTTTCCTCAAGTGACCTAGAGAGAGGGGTGGGTTTTACCTAGTCTTTTTACCCTTCATCAACCAACTAGGTCTGGGGATGTCTCCCTTGGAGTGATTTTCTTATCCTCCTAAATAGAAATAGGCATCCTATTGGGGTGGTAATGATAGGACTACCTTTGTGTTACGTCAATCTAGTCCTACTTGTCGTTAGGCTTTGGGCAAGTATAGATTGTGTGATAACATGAACAATAGATATGCATTGTCCTACAGACTGGGAAACACTTTCAAATCTTGGTTGTTTATGCATAGGTTCCTCCACATGCTCTCCAATATTTCCAACATTTGGATATTTTTTCACTACACCATATCCAAACGTTTCAATTTCCAATTTGTCTAGTTTCCTCTTGATGGCTATAGTCATTGTTTCCATTGTCCATTTTTTCTCTTTCTTTGGATTTAACGGGTGACATTTACTACCAAAAAACTCAAAAGGATATCCAATGACTCCATCATCCACAATTTCATGATGGATTTTAGAAAATGTAGAATATTTTCAACCCCTAACTATGCCAATGACAAAAAATCCCTTCACTAGCTACAATTTCATATCCCAAAGCCATATGCATTTCCATCCATATGTACCTTTTAGTAAATTAAGAAAAATAAGTATACCGACTGTTAAGACAATGTAAATTTAAAATGACATGTAGATGTAACAAATTTATAACTACCTATAAATTTATGGGATTAAGAAGAAAATTTCAACCTAAATTCTTGAAATACTAGACATTGGTTGCACTCAAATATTATACTTAAACCATGATTTTACACATTCCTTTCAAACTTGAAATAAAATCCAAGTCTGAATACTGAATATGGTATTACCTCTTATATAAATAAAGGATAGACTCCTTTCATTTATTGTTCATTCATCATTCTGTCTTAGATATGTATACATAAAGATAAGGATGGCCTACGAAGTTATACTTGGATTCATGGTGTAAAGTCGTATATCTAACTTATTCTTGGCATTATTTTGTTGGGTAGTAATATTAATCATGTTCAACTATTCAAATGCTTGAACTTGTCGCATTGATGAAGGTTGCACAAAGTTAACGCCAACATGTTGTTGAGCCTATAATGGCATGGTGCTAGCTTGCATAGGACTAGGGAATGGGTAGTATGGGTTACCTTGTGGTGGGTTCCCATATTGATTATAGGACATATATGAGTCTCCATTTCAATTATGACTATTCCATGAGGGTTCATGGATATGCGGGGAAACCAAGATAACTAGAGGTGTCATGATGTTCCTAAGATATACTGGATTGTTCCCCCCAACCATTGGGGGAGGGGGGATGTCATGTACTACTAGATGCATATGATGATCCAATAGTAGGTAGGTAATGTCCCCAAGGTCAAGCCCTATTGTAAATATTGTTTATGAAATGAATTGTAAATATGCTGTATAGGTTGGTGAGCCAAGTTTATATAAGCTAGTGGGATTATGTGATTGTTAGGCCAGAGAACCTAAGTGTTGAAGGCCAAGAGCCTGATTTTCTACCTGTATTTATGCGGAACATTAATAAAATATAAACACTGCCATGTGCAGACCAACCACGATGAATGAGTGATGGGGGACTAAGATTCCACAGAGTGGGCAAGAGATTAGGATCTGGAAGGTGGGAAGAAGGGCTAATTGTTGAGCCTAGAGGTTAAGCCTAGGGGCTTAAATCTTTGGGAGTAATATTTCATTATTATTCCAAAAAGGCATGTGAATTATATGTTTTATCCTAAGTTCTTTTTGGAAAGACAACAACTTCCAAATGGAAGGAACGCATGCTGAAGGAATGGATGCAGTTTCATGGGTGACAAGTGTCAACCTGAGCCGATGCAAATAAAACAACTGAGAAGAGCCATGGTGGGGGTTCCTCCACCATTCAACCCTTGAATGCCTAGGCGTGAACCCGTCTGACCTCTGGAAGAGCCCGGTGCATCTTCTAAACCGTACGTCTCGTCCGACCCTGCAAGAGACCTCGTGCAATTCTGAAACCATGGGAAAAGTTTGTGTTGATTTCGGGGATAGCCTGTGTTGATTTCTGGAAAGACGAAACATCCTTTGCCTGAACAGATCGAGCCTGTGTGTGGAATATCCATCTCCAAGCCATAACCGTGAGACCATCATGTCATTGTTGAGCCTATTAGAAAGCCCGTGTCCATTTTCCCCATTGGCTGTTGTGGCCACGCAATGTTGGACTATGTGTGGCCTGTTGGCCAGTTTGTACAACACTCTCTCCAGGTGAGAGAGGTGATTGAAGTTGGTAGAACAGGTTGCTTGTCCTGTGAGTGGCTCTCTCTAGGTGAGAGAGTGTGTAGAGGAAGGAGAGAACTCCTAGAAGGAACCCTATAGCTGCCACAGAGCTCGGAGACTTCTGATCCGGTCTATTGCTGAAACCCAAGGCAAGGGATTTTAGCCACTGAAGGACTGTCTAGGTGATAGAGAATGTGTATATACCTAGGGTGGAATAGGCATGTGGGGAAGGAGAGTCTATGGGCAGTGAGTATGAGTGGTTCATGGGAGAGAATTCCTTGCTTGTGAGTGTGTGTTTTCCTTGTAACCTCAACCTAGCCTAGGATTCCTTGCCTTGGGGTGGAGCTACGTCCCATCTCGAGGGTGACGTACTGTTGAGCTTAATGAGCAGTGTGGTCTAAGGCTGGCAGGTTTGTGGAAGGCTTGTACCTGGTTGGTGGAATTACCACCGTTTCAAAGATAAGTACCAGATGATGTTTTAATTACTCTTTTGCATGTCTGTGTATTATATTTATCATGTATTCTGTTGTGCAAACAATTTAATGTTAAGCCATTGATTATTTATAATAGCAGTAATTCATATGGATACTCTGAGTTTAAATGTGTTTCATTTTCTTAAATGCATGTATTATATATATAATTAAGCATAAAATGATGTTGTTCCACGAAATAGTGCCTACCCGATGTGGGCAAAGGGAGAATTACAGTTTGGTATCAGAGCGTTACTGTAAGAAAGGGTGTTACAGTTTGGTATCAGAGCCAAGGTTTCAACGTTGAGCCTAGATGGGCCAGTTAAGTGGTCTTTGGACCAAGAGGTTGAGGAGGAATTGTGTCTGGAGGACCAATTTTGGGCCTTTGAGTGCTCTTGAGTGCCAAGGAGATTACTTGACCGTGCTTACAAAGCTCAGGAGGTGTATCAGTGTTACGAAACCATAGCTGATGTGGTATCTAGCCACAGGGAGGGAGTACTCCACACCAGAAGTGTTGGAGCCTTAGGATTTGTTTGGGAGGGAAGGCGAACCCTCGTGACCGTCAGATCTGGAAAACGTGCACAGGGTTTAAAAACCCTTTTGAGTTGCACAAGAACGTGGAAATCACGATACACGAAATCCTAAATTCATCGGGACCGTCCATCAGAAGGAACACATGGCTGTCGGATGGCGTTTTGACACTCGGGAAACGAAAAGGGAAGAACCTTGTTTTTGCAAGTCGCGAAATAGCGAAACCCAAAAATTCTAAAGTGATCTGCACCATAAATCGTAAGATAGGAACTTGACCATTGGATCAAGTGGAGGGGTAGATAGTAATTTTGGGATTTTGGAAAATGGAAGTTCGAGAGGTGTGGATGCACAAACGCCTGATACTCGAGACCCAGAAACATCGAAAGGATCTGCGCCGTAGATTTGAGAAAGGTCTAATTGTTGGATTTCACTTGGAATGAACGTGGACACATGGGTGTGTACCACGTGCCAGTGGGACAAAAGAAAAGTGATCATGGTGGGACTTGATGACGTCACCATAGATAACGTGGACCCTCCTGAGGGTGCCACTCACCACTGTAGAAGTGGAGATAGTTTTGCTATGTGGCCCTGGAGGGTAAAGTAAATCATGATTTTGGGATTCGCAAAGGAGGAGCACGAGGGCTCAACACTCCAACTCGCGAAGTCACGAGTTGAAAGAGGTTCTAACACTTATCCCTAGCCTACAGTTATATGTAGCAGGCACTAGCGAGGAGGGATCCATACCCGTATCGCATCTTAGGTATCAACGTTTGGAGGAAGAAGAGTCGAGGGTCTTCAACTCGCGAACTCGCGAGATCACGAAGTTGTGAAAGGTGCCTTTGGTTACGAGGTTAGGGAGAAATAGGGAGCTATCAACTGAAAGCGAGTATGAGAGTCTCGTGGAACGAGACCCCAAAACCAGAAGTCCCGAAATTTGCAGAGCCAAACAGAGCTCAAAAAACTTAATGGAATCAAAACATTTTTCTTGTCATGTTGGTTTATGAGTGTTGTAAGTTTCTTGAAGGTTTAAAGGCCTGAAAAACTTCGGTTGATTTCACATTGTGTGTGTAGAGTTCAACGAGTGTCAGGTCAACTGTGAACCTACGCCAAGTATAGAAATGGAAGAGGTGCGGAATGCCTCCATTTTAGAGAGAGAAAGAGAAGGAAGGGATGTCAACTTGGGAGTTGAAGGATCAAACTCTAATGGGCACGAAAAAGAGATGGATAAAGAAGGATATATGATGAAACTCATTGAAATATTGCAGAAGGATGCCTAGGCTCGTCGAGCTGATAGCCAAAAGCTCATGAGGGTCAAGGATCAGCAGGGTGAATTTTACTTAAAACTGTTGAAGAACCTGGAAAGAATAGAAAGGAGGTTCGAGAAGAGGAGTGGCTCAAGCAAGACAGAGAGTCACAGGACCCCTGAGAGAAGAAGAAGATCGAGGAGTGGTAGGAGACATCATCGTCTCTCCCCAAAGCATTCTAGTAGGGAAGCGCATAGTAGTTCAAGCCCATCCCCTACTAGAAAACACCAAACATCGGGAAGGGATGAATTGAAAGGAGAGATGAACAAGATCAAGCCTCCAACATTCAATGGAGAACATAAGAAGGAGGAAGATGCCGAAACATGGTTGCTAGGCATGAGGAAATATTTCCAATTACATAATTATTCCCCTCATGCAGAAGGAAGAATTGTGATGTATCAACTAAAGGGAAAAGCATCCATGTGGTGGGATCAGTTTGTGCAGGTGCAACACATCAGAGAGAAAGATATCACTTGGAAGGAGTTCAAGGGATATTTCGAGAATAAATACTTGACTAAAACATAATATGAAAGAAAGATGAAGGAGTTCTTCGAACTCAGGCTCAACAACATGACCATTGATGAATACGAACGAAGTTTCTTGGAACTACTGAAGTATGTTCCATTCATCAAAGATGAGGCTGTCAAGATTCATAGGTATCTGAGTGGACTGCCACCCGCCATTGGTGAAAATATTAAGTATGATGATCCTAAGACTAGTGAAGAAACAATAAGAAGGG
>JASDQU010102320.1:27489-39365 GCA_032191745.1 Picea mariana | reverse complement strand
GATCTACTTGGTCTAATGTATCGTTAGGTAAAAGTGTGTTTCTTAGTGTGTTTCTTTAGTATGCATTAGTATGAATTTGTAGTTAGGAAATCCGACGATCATGATATGTTCCTGACATAGAGTGATCTGATGGTTCATACTCTCCTAGATCTTAACGACAATTGATCCGTGGCTTAACACCCAATTGGTTCATGAGCTCTATTTAAAGAGCATGGAGAGTCATTTACTGATGATCGATTGTGAGAAAATCTCTTGTAAAATCTCTCTGTAACATTTTTCTTTGCATTAATAAACTACTCCAAGTGGTCGCATTGGATGGGTTCGTGGATGTTTCCCCGTAATGGTTTTACCACGTGAAAACATCGGTGTGTTGATATTTGATCTGGTTATGTGAGTGGTTACTTAAGGTATTCATCCTCGGTTGGAATGCCTGTGTTGTCGAACATTGTCGGGGATCCCTGGGTGAAGCATATTGAAGGTTTCCAAATTGGCTTTTAACTCTTGCCAGCTACTTTTACCCTCTAGGCCTGTAGCCCCTTCTTCTCACGAGATAAGGTATAACCCTTCCTTGTGTAGCCAATCCCAATGCCCAAGAAAGGATAGGGGAGATGGAAGGAATGAAAATGGAAAGTGATAAGTATGGAAGGAAAGGATGATGAATTTTCACAGATCCACCCAATAGAAACTCATCCTAAAGGGAAATCAACTTACTAGGGCACTGTATCACCCTTCCAGGTTTGAATAAGGCAAAGAAAATAATTTGCAAGAAAACATCATGAAATGGAGAATGATACAATTTAACATGTTCAAGTGCTTCAAAAATCAGAGTGATACATACCATGATACCCAGAATCATTACCTCATAGAGCAAGACTCATTGCTACTTCAAGAATAGGTTGGGGTGATGGATACTGCTACTAGTGATATGTGGACTGCATTAAAGAAGAGAGGGGACCTTTGGGGCCATGCTCAAGTCGGTTGGCTCTTGGTACTCCATGTCTAGGACCTGTGGGCCTCGATACATGATCTCCTTAGTTATCCCTCGGCTACGGGATAACATCTGGCTCCAACTTGGGGACATGTGCTCACCATAGAGCGCATGAGAACCTCAATATCTCTGGTATGACATGTGCCTGCTAAATTTCAACAAAATACATTAGTAATCCCTAGGGTGGTGATATCACCCCTTGTCCATATATGATAAAATAAACAAATAAAATCATCTCTAGTCTAACATATGATTATGAAAATACATATATACATAATTAAACAAGACAATATGAAAGTTGCAACTACAACTATGCTAACATGATATGCAATGGTATGTACAATGGATGCAAAATGCCTACCTATTCTAACTTACCTGTAATTACTTGTCATGTTTTCTGTGGGAAGTAATGCTTGATGTGGATATAATTCACATGTAGTTTCAAAGCCTTTCCCTCAAGTGTTGTTAAATTAAAATAGTTTGTTCCTACTTGAATCACAATCTTGTAAGGACCTGTCCATAATCTGTCTGACTTCTTGTGCATACTAGGTTTCTCTCTTATTTTGTCCCATAATAACACTAGATCCCATTCTTTGAAATCCTCTCCTTTTCTTTGTGATCAAAATTTTTCTTAACCTTCTCTTGATTTCTTACCATCTGGTTCAAAGCAATCCTCCTAGATTCATCTAATTCTACCAACTGGTCAATTCATCCTTGGAGTGCTTCTTCTTCTGTGGTGTATTGTTGGGTGAAGTGGAGGATGGGAATTTCTAGATTCACAGGCAGTTTAGCCTCCAACCCATATACTAGTTCAAACTAGTTGTTTCCTATTGAAGTCTTTGTTGTTATACAATCTTCCCACATGACGTACTTGATCTTGCTATCCCAGGCCTTGTTATTCTCTCCCACAACCTTCTTGATTATAATCATGAGATTCTTGTTACTTGACTCTGCCAAACCATTCCCCTGACGATAGTATTTTGACGAGTGGGATAGAATGATGCCATATTTGAAACAAAATTCTGCTAAAGCAAGGGAGCTAAAGGCTTTGGCATTGTCAGTGGTGATTTTGGCAGATGCTCCAAATCTTGTTATGATTCTTTCTTCCAAGAAGTTCATGAACACATCTTTAGTATCCTTCTTTGTAGGAACAACTTCTACCCATCTAGTGAAATAATATGTGGTGGTCAAAATCCATCGGTAACCATTACTTGAATTATCCTTAAATTCACCAATAAAATCCAAACCCCACTGTTGAAAAGGGGTTTCTACAATCATAGGACTTAGAGGTTGTGCAGGGAGTTTTTGTTTTCTTGCAAAGTATTAATAGGGTTTGCATGAGC
This sequence comes from Picea mariana, assembly GCA_032191745.1. Taxonomy (NCBI): domain Eukaryota; kingdom Viridiplantae; phylum Streptophyta; class Pinopsida; order Pinales; family Pinaceae; genus Picea; species Picea mariana. Next base: position 37,034 of record JASDQU010102320.1, on the reverse strand, counting down.
AGACATATCGGTGAGTATCAGTGAACAGTGTTGGCCAGTAATATCCAGCTCTCAAAATCTTGTGAGTAGTAGTATGGGCAACAAAGTGCCCCTCACAATACCCCGAGTGTATCTCCAACAAATTGTTAGCCTCGTCTGTGTTCACGTATATAAGGAGAAATCCATATGGGTTTTTCCAACCTAAACCATCTTTAGTTAAACAGTAATTCATAGCTTTGAGTCTTAGAGCCCTTCTTTTATAGTCTATCAGGTGGTCTAGGCAAGACAAGTTTTTAAGGTAGTATATTATGTCGGAATACCATTCATCATGTTCTAGTTCACTTACCACCATATTCACTTGCTCGGTTTATCCCATTTGTATGGCTTCTTCATTGCTTTCAGTCAACATCTGAGCTAGCCCTTTTCCATTTATGATCTTTGTGGGTTTTATCTCTAAGTCATATTCTTGGATTTTGGAAACCCACTTACCCTTAGTGCCCATGAAATCTTGTCACAACAAGATTTCATNATTTTCCATTTATGATCTTTGTGGGTTTTATCTCTAAGTCATATTCTTGGATTTTGGAAACCCACTTACCCTTAGTGCCCATGAAATCTTGTTGTGACAAAACATGTTTTACCGCCGGGTATGGGACATAATCCTTAATATTGTTATAGCCAACGTAAACACTAAAGTGCTTGATGGATTTCACTAGGGTGTAAGCCTATTTTTCAGTAATTGAATAATTCAATTTTGAATCCCTAAGGACTTTTCTCATGAACGAAATAGGGTGCTCATGATCATCAACATTTTTTTGCAACAAGACACCTGGAATGGTATTTTGAGAAGCAAATGAGAATATCATGAAATCACGTGAATAATCATGGCTAACCAAAACTAGGGCTTGGGAAATGGCATTCTTTATGTCTTCAGAGAATCGTAGACTCTTGTCATCCCATCTGAATGCCACATATTTCTTAAGAAAGGCACTCATGGGTTTTACTCTCTCAACACAATTTGGAACAAATATTCAAATAAAGTTTATTTTTCCAAAGAATGATTGAAGGATTTTTTTATTAGTATGGGGCGTACATTCTTTATAGATTGGATTATTTTTGGATCAATAGAAATCCCCCCTTCTTATACTATGTTCCCTAATAACTTTCCTTCGTCTATCCCAAAAATAGACTTTTTAAGGTGTAGAAAATTGTTGTTGTTGTTGTAACTATTGTTGCAGCCATCATTGCAGCCCCTTAACAACCCTCAAACTATTTATAACACCACCCAACACTTGCACTAGGAAAACTACTATCATTATATGCTAAAGTGTTTGTTTAAATTTCCTAATTTAAGTACTTTCTGAAGTGGTTTTGTTGCTGCCATAATTATCATTTTACTGTTGTTACAAGTGTTTTGACAGCCTATTGAAGTCATTTATTGAATTGTTTTAAATCTTGAAATTGTGAGTGACAAAGTATTATCAAATTGCAAAGTCTTTATATCATTTGTTTCCATCATACGTTGCAATTTCTAGACATATTTGTTGCTCCTATACATTTCATCTTTTAGTGTTTCAGTAGCATATTTATATCTTGAAGTTATTGATTTGAAACATTAATATCATTGCTTGTTGCTAACGTTTGTTTTTTTATTGGTAAAGGGTAGGTACCATTCATTCACTTTTCCTTTTTCCCCCTTAAACTTTACCAAGTGATTTGTTTCCTCAAGTGACCTAGAGAGAGGGGTGGGTTTACCTGGTCTTTTTACCCTTCATCAACCAACTAGGTCTGGGGACGTCTCCCTTGGAGTGATTTTCTTATCCTCCTAAATAGAAATAGGTATCCTATTGGGGTGGCAATGATAGGACTACCTTTGTGTTACGTCAATCTAGGCCTACTTGTCGTTAGGCTTTGGGCAAGTATAGATTATGTGATAACATGATCAATAGATATGCATTGTCCTACAGACTGGGAAACACTTTCAAATCTTGGTTGTTTATGCATAGGTTCCTCCACATGCTCTCCAATATTTCCAACATTTGGATATTTTTTCACTACACTTGATCCAAAAGTTTCAATTTCCAGTTTTTCTAGTTTCCTCTTGATGGCTATAGTCATTGTTTCCATTGTCCATTTTTTCTCTTGCTTTGGATTTAACGGGTAACATTTACTACCAAAAAACTCAAAAGGATATCCAATGACTCCATCATCCACAATTTCATGACGGATTTTAGAAAATGTAGAATATTTTCAACCCCTAACTATGCCAATGACAAAAAATCCCTTCACTAGCTACAATTTCATATCCCAAATCCATATGCATTTCCATCCATATGTACCTTTTAGTAAATTAAGAAAAATAAGTATACTGGATGTTAAGACAATGCAAATTTAAAATGACATGTATATGTAACAAATTTATAACTACCTATAAATTTATGGGAATAAGAAGAAAATTTCAACCTAAATGCTTGAAATACTAGACATTGGTTGCACTCAAATATCATACTTAAACCATGATTTTACTCATCCCTTTCAAACTTGAAATAAAATCCAAGTCTAAATACTGAATATAGTATTACCTCTTATATAAATAAAGGATAGAGTCCTTTCATTTATTGTTCATTCATCATTCTGTGTTAGAGATGTATACATAAAGATAAGGATGGCCTATGAATTTATACTTGGATTCATGGCGTAAAGTCGTATATGTAACTTCTTCTTGGCATTATTTTGTTGGGTAGTAATATTAATCATGTTCAACTATTCAAATGCTTGAACTTGTCGCGTTGATGAAGGTTGCACATAGTTAACGCCAACATGTTGTTGAGCCTGTAATGGCATGGCGCTAGCTTGCATAGGACTAGGGAATGGGTAGTATGGGTTACCTTGTGGTGGGTTCCCATATTGATTATAGGATATAGATGAGTCTCCATTTCAATTATGACTATTGCAGGAGGGTTCATGGATATGCGGGGAAACCCAAATACCTAGAGGTGTCATGTGGTTCCGGAGATATACTGGATTGTCCCCCCAACCATTGGGGGAGGGGGGATGTCATGTACTACTAGATGCATATGATGATCCAATAGTAGGTTGATATGAGGGAAAAATGTGGGGAAATGAGGGGAAAAATATATTTGAGGAAGAAATCCAAGAGGCGTGTTGTCACAATATTTGCAACTCACTTCCTCATGTTGCAATCTGTCCTTTCCCAAGCATATAACTTGCAAAAAATGTTTTCAAGTGATAGAGTAGTTGAGTATGGGCATATCTAGGAGATCATTGATAAAAATATGGAACAATCGTCTCCATTTCCCTATACATGCAACAGAGGTGCTCTTGGTACTCGTGGGGTAGGGTCACCACTAGGACACAAAATCATCAAAGGGGTATTTATTGGTAATTGGGTGGTGTTAGATGTGGTTGGAATAGATTCCATGGTTTGGTTTGGTTTTTTCCCTTCTTCTTGGAATTGTTCTGTTGGGTTGTAGGGTTAACCATGTTCAGTTGTTCAAATGCTTGAACTTCCTGGATCGACGAATGTTGGACAAAGTTAACACCAACCCGTTGGACCGAAGAATGTTGGACAAAGTTAACACCAACCTGTTGTTGTGTTGGTGGTGGCATGGAATTAGGTGGTGGGAAAATAGGGAAAGGATAATATGGGTTACTCTACTAGGGAGGCCCATAGGGATTGTATGATGTGGAGGTTCCTTTGCTACAACTTGGGCTTCATGTGTTGAACTAATGCTTATACTGAGAGGGGTTGGGGTGAATCAATATGAAATACTTTTTACTTTTTTTAACCATTCATCAATCATTCATTATCCAAGAAACTGTAATCACATAATCATAATGCATAAAGTTTAACATGGAAAACCCAATCGAAAGAAAACCATAAACGTATCTTTATAAATGTCTGTAGGCACCAACCTACTATTACAAATATTGTAGAAACCAACCTATAGGAGACACTAATATCCTTAAATGGGCCCCAACTCAGGAATATGTAGGCACCAACCTACTAGAGACACCAATCTCCTCAACTGAGAACCAACTCAATAAGATGTAGGCACCAACCTACTGTAGACACCAATCTCCTCAACTAAGCACTAAATCAATAATATATGTGTAGACACCAATCCAATATCTTCATACACAAAGTACTTTTGATTTCACTTGCATGCTTCATTCCATAGACAATCCTTCAAACCATAGCAAGACTCATAGCCTCATTCCTAGAATATAATCATTGACGATAACATGCACTAAGGGCAACATCCACTGATGACAACATCCAACTAACGACAACATCCATTGATGAAAACATCCACTGACGAAAACATCACAACCTTGAAACAATGCACACAACAACATCAAATACCTTCAATCCTTCATAGCACACCTTGAGAATAAGAAAGACCTCAAGAAAATCACTTAGACTTCTCTCCCACACCAAAAAGACACCCCAACACCTTTAGCGCACCTCAAATCATTTTTTCCACGCCTCAAACATTATCTCTTGCTTGGTTACGCTACAAATAAAAAATATATATCTCGTATTTACAGTAATTGTATCCCCACTTTCAAGGCCGACCTCTAAAGACTGGCTAAGTCGACCTCAATTTTCTAGTTGGGTTGTCAGACGAAAAAAAATCATATATCCTCATTCCTATGGAGTTAGAAGGAATTCCATATATCATTGGAAAGGTCTTGGAATAATGTTTCCAACCATATAACTTGTGCTCCCATTTGAGCTAGGTATGTTGGGTAAAAATTCCTTTAAATATAGGGAATCCAAAATGATCATCAAAAATCTAAAAGTAATAGTTTCAATAATCTCCATCTTGCAATCTTTATATTGGACATTTTTCGGCTTGTAATATTTATCTTGCACATATGTATGCTCCCCTTGTATTTGAAATCAATGACAACAACATTTCCAACATCATGAAGATCCATGCATATTTATAGGAATATTCATACCTACCTAGGGTAAAGGATTCATGGGATGCACAAGGTTGTACCCCCAAACTGTTGGAGGATAGGGGGCGAGGAATGTGATATTTTGTACATAGGGTGTTCCCACACATTGGCTTAAAGTAAAATGTTGGGTAGGTTGGCATATTTTCCACGTGGGGGAATATAGTAAAAGCATGTGCCCTAAAGACTTAATGTTCCTCCTCTCACAATCACTGAGCCTTCCAATATCTCTCAACAATGGGGCATGAACCCAACAGAAGAGAAGCTATTGAAGTTATGAAATATCATTTATAATGAGAGCCATAGGGTGCGTATCCCAGAAGGACTGATGATATTTCCCAATACCCATTCAAAATATGACCTAGGTGTAATTGCAAACCACAACCGCCACCTATGTAGAAATCCTAGCTTTTGGCCACTAACTAACCTCCTTCAAGTGCAACAGGGGACTCTCGACCTCAAAAAGTGGTGACGGCCCAAGAAACCTCACGATAGTTGGGTGGCTCAAGAAGGCTTGCATAGAACAACCAGACCTTGGCGTCAACCCTTCACATGTATCCCAATTCCTTATGGTGTAGGAACACTTGAAGTAAAGGATTTGAAGTACCCTAAATAGTAAACTCTATATTTTGAATGAGAATTGATAACGAGAGATTATTTGGATACCTATCGCCAAAATCTTAACTTGAACTAAAATTTAGTTTTTTGACCTCTCAAGGGAGGATTTTAGTAGGTTCTTATAATTGTATTTAAAAAAAATTTGAAATCACATGAACCAATCTCATTGCTTAAGGGTGTGATGAAGGTTTGTAAAGTTTAGGATTATTAGACTACATATTCGTCTTCAGTAGGTAGAAGGTTTAAACCAAGAAACTAGGTATCAACATATGACAACTTTTTTTGACCTTTTGAAAATGATTGGTTTCTTCCAATCATAGAAAAAAAAAAAACATTTGAAATGTGAATGCCTTTTAAAACAATCAAAGGTCAAAATGAACATGGAAAATGTTGTTTTTTCATTGTAATTACTTGTATGTTAATGATACCACATAGGCCTTTCAAAAGAAAACAATTTTTCAGGGAAATGTGGCACTTACATTGTTCAATATCACAAAAAATCATGTGACCAAATTTGACAATCCTATGGCAATCCTCGTCACTGCAAAAGGTAATAACAAATTTTAGTCTAAATTATCTCTGCCAAGAACATCTATATACAATATAAGCACAATAGTTTTAAGAATTGCTTCTATGACTTCATGCTGGAAGGAACCTTCCCATAAAATAATTAATGTTAATTTATGATAAACATATCACCAACAAAATGCTCATTTGAATTTTGGCAATTAAAAGTTTCTCGTGAGACACTTTTTATTGTGCTGCAAAAAGTAGACAATGAATTTGTTTATGGGGTAAGGAGTTGCAGGTGACAAAGCATTTAAGCATGTATAGAAACTTAGTGGTGTATGGAAACTTATGGTAGAATCTTGCCTTGTATGTAGAATCATTTAAGCAATTTTCATCATCTACATACAAGGCAGTGATATCTTTTAGTAAGTCAGTTAAAAAAAAAGAACTATGCCAATTGGAAAACGATTCCACATAAATATTCATAAACATCACTAGATCAAAAAGTTATTATTGAAATGAGAACCCTATGTCAAGGATGTCAAAAGGGAATCCATATGAAATTTTACCAAAATACAATTCCCACATTTCTCTTGTAGTGGGGCTAGTTTATTGTCCATATATTCTAATGAAAAAAATGGTCGCAGAGTGGAACTCCTACTATTACAATCACAATGCTACTTAGTATAATAACAATTTTCTTTGAAATTTTTCTAGCACAACAAATTCTAGCATTTGTTTTCACCTAGTATGATCTACATGAACTTTTAAGATGAATTTCCACATATGTAAAATTTGCTTCATTTAAATATGTTTCCAATTGAAATTATTATCTATTTTCTATCAACATCTTGTGCCTAGTTGTAATATTCAAATTGTTACTATTAATTTGTTGTAAAATATTAAATGTGTCTTCCATATCCCTCTTAAAACCCTATCAAGGACAATAAAGTGTATTTTGTAACATATTTCCATATCAAATTTGAAATATGAAACTACCATCTAGATAAATAATATTGCTACTTTAAGGTCATAAGAGTAGCAATAAAGCTATTAGATTATTTTCATATCACAATTAGTTGAAATTGTTATCTAGAACTATAACTAGATGTTAGAATAGTAAAACAATAAGCAATTGTTGTTTTAAAGCAACAATAAATTTTATGTTGGTTTGTTAGCTAGTGTAAAATTAGACACATAATAACAACATAAAAGATCCAAATAACAACAAAAACCATATTAGATTAAAAGCACAAATACTAGGTTTCAATTTAGGCTCATACTACTAAGAAATATTAATAGATGCAGTTCCTTTAGGACCATAAAAATGATAATAAAGTGATCGACGGATTTTCATGTCACAATTGATTAGAATCTCCATCCACAATTATATGGAAACTGTTAGAATAATAAAAGAATAAGCAATTATTGTTTGGAACAGTGAAAAAATATGTTATGATTTGATTGTTTTTATAAAACTACACACATAACAACAACATCAAGGGTCCAAATAATAATAAGAATCACATTATATCAATTCCAGAAACATTGAGTTTTAGTCTAGGCTCTTAACCTCAAATGAACCTTCATGACAATCATACAAATCAATGTTCAAAGATTCATAGCATGAATGGAATTTACAACATGCATCAACATGGCTTGTAACCACTTTGATTTTATACCATGGGATCATGTATCATCATATGGCTTGTAACCACTTTGTTTTTATATCACGGGATCATGTATCATTGGATATCTGTTTTTATAGAAAATCCCTTTCACTATGATTGAATTAGAAACACAAATTATGGAGGGTGCCATGAAATGCTAATATTTGATTTGAATTCATTTGTTCAAATAAATCAAGACTTGTATATGTTATCCTTGCTAGTGACATACATCTTGTATAATTTTCTTTTCTACTACTAAATTATTCTTACAAGTTTTTTCATTATTGTGAAGTCTTGTAGTTTGTTTTGGATGTTTGTGTCCTCACTACTAGGACACAATATCATCAAAGGGGTATTTATTGGTAATTGGGTGGTGTTCGACGTGGTCGTATTAGATTCCTTGGTTGGGTTTTTTTTTTCCCTTCTTCTTGGAATTGTTCTTCTTGGTTGTAGGGTTAACCATGTTTAGTTTTTCAAATGCTTGAACTTCCTGGATCAACGAATGTTGGACAAAGTTAACACCAACCTGCTAGACAGAAGAATGTTGGACAAAGTTAACACCAACGTATTGTTGTGTTGTTGGTGGCATGGAATTAGGTGGTGGGGAACTAAATAAAGGATAATATGGGTTACTTACTCTACTAGAGAGGCCCATAGATATTGTGTGATGTGGATGTTCCTCCACTGCAACTTGAGTTGCATGTGTTGAATTGATGCTTATACTGAGAGTGGGTGGGGTGAATCAATATACGATACTTTTTAATTTGTTTAACCATTCATCAATCATTCATTAGCCAAGAAACAATAATCACATAATCATAATGCATAAAGTTTAACATGGAAAACCTAATCGAAAGAAAACCATAAACTTGTCTTTATAAATGTCTGTAGGCACCAACCTACTGTTACAAATATTGTAGAAACCAACCTATATGAGACACTAATATCCTTAAATGGGACCCAACTCAGAAACATGTAGGCACCAACCTACTAGAGACACCAATCTCCTCAACTAAGCACCAACTCAATAAGATGTAGGCACCAACCTACTGGAGACACCAATCTCCTCAATTGAGCACTAAAACAATAAGATATGTGTAGACACCAATCCAATATCTTCATAAACAGAGTGCATAAGATTTCACCTTCATGCTTCATTCCATAGACAATCTTTCAAACCATAGCAAGCATCATAAAATCATTCCTAGAATGTAATCATTGATGGAAACATCCACTAAGGGAAACATCCATTGATGACACCATCCACTAACGATAACATCCATTGATGAAACCATCCACTAATGACAACATCACAACCTCAAAACAATGCACACAACAACATCACATACCTTCAATCCTTCATAGCACACCTTGAGAATAAGAAAGACCTCAAGAAAATCACTTAGACTTCTCTCATGCATCGAAAAGACACCCCAACACCTTTAGCGCACCTCAAATCACTTTTTCACACCTCAAACTTGATCTCTTGCTTGGTTGCTCTACAAATGAAAAAATATCATGTATTTATAGTAATTTTATCCCCACTTGCAAGGCCGACCTATAAAGACTTGTTGAGTCGACCTCAATTTTCAGGTTGGGTTGTCAGACAAAAAAAATCATTTCTCCTCATTCTTATGGAGTTAGAAGGAATTCCATATATCGTCGGAAAGGTCTTGGAATAATTTTTCCAACCATATAATATTTTCTCCCATTTGAGCTACATATGTAGGGTAAAAATGCCTTTAAATATAGGGCATCCAAAATGATCATCAAAAATACAAA